>UELX01005530.1:0-13451 GCA_900480035.1 Eupelmus urozonus | reverse complement strand
AATCAGCAAAAGAAGCATTACTAGATCATGTAAGTTATGAGTAAAATAAGTAAAGCATTTATAAATTAATGATGAATCAAATATATGTATATTATTGTATGTATACATTGTGTAAAATTGTATATTATTATTTAGGAGAGTAGAATTGTAATTAAATCTTTAACAAATATGCTTTAATTGATTAGACCTTCAAGAGAATATCAAAAGATATTTTTGGAGTGCTTTAGTTTTGGTGATCTTTTTTCCTCCTTGTTTACTGCAGAACTAAAAAAAAAAGCTGAAAGAAAAATAGAGAGAGAGAGAGAGAGAGAGAGGGTAGGTATAAAATAGTGCCAGAATCGAATTGTTCCTTTTTTCTCTGTTCTCTTTCATTTTTCTCGCTCCGTGTGTCACTTGTTTGATCTCCCCCCGCTATATCCATTATTCCGGGACTCGCGAGAGTGAGAGAGAGAGAGAGAGAGAGAGAGAGAGCCGGGGCACTTCATTCCTTAATAAATCCACACATTACTCCTGGCGAGATCCTCCAGACCGCACTTCTCGCTCACTTTTTCTTCGCTTACACTCCCCTAAGCCGCGACTCCCCGAGTCATTCTCGCATTTATCGCGAATGTTTACCGAGTTTATCCGCGCTCTCCAGTCGGGGTAAAGCAAAGTCACTTGACGCCAGCGAGCGAGTGTGTTCCAACCCTAGCGCTGCCCTAAACACACGCTAGGAGAGTGATATGCTATAGCGGCGTGGCAGCCGCTGCAACGGGGATGAATAAATCGTTTTCCGAGGGAGCCGCTCTCGTCTTCAGCTGCCCTTCTGTTTTCTTCTTTTCTTGCTTTTTTCGCTGCCTTGGGGAATAGAGGGATCTATGGCTACTTTGGGCGCATCTTTTTTTCTTTTTGGTGGAAATCTGTTTCTGGGAAAACGATTTTCTTCCTATCCTGAGAATACATGTGTGCTAGTTGAGACAAAGGGAAAATTTTTAATTTCACTGTGTATATTATTGGAGTGGAAAATTATGTCGGTGTTATTTTTATCTAAACATGAAATTCGATACTTGCACTCGCTGTTTTACACGAGAAAAGATAAATGTACGTTTGAATAACGTGTAGTTACAGGACGTGAGTGCAAAATTATTTGTTGCAGCTATCGCTTGAATCGAGAGAATATGCCGTATTATATAAGTAGGCAATCTATGATAATGTGAAAATGACTAGTCGTTTGATCTCTGCAATGCCATATAAAGAGAACAGCTCCTTTCTCTAGCCTTCGAAAGCGTTTGTTTGTTTTTTCATTGCTTTTTCGAAAACAAAACCAGCATAAATATTTATCCTTCATCATAACACTGTTTCTAGGAATACACAAGTTTATATATAAATAACACTGCTAGTATTTTATGCTAATGAAGCTTAAATAAAAAAATCACCTGTCAGCATACTGCAAAATAGTAGAGTTACATAGTTTTTCATTAATTCGAAAGAACAACTATCGATCACTAAACACGTTTAAAGCTGCCATAAATTCGTGCGAGTAGTTAAAATTCTTGCCTGACGTACAGGCAATTTACACGCGTCAAAACAAGGGATAGAAAAAAGTTTCGGTATTTTAATAGCAAGCCCTCTCGAATCCCCAAGCGGAAGCAACCCTCGAGCTTGCACCACTAGCTGCTAGTTAACCGAGGCAGGGTAGATTATTTTTTCGCGTGCGTGCAGGGCCTGCAGCTTTACGAGTTTCGCGCTCGAGGGAGAGAGTTGAGGCGTATACTCTCTCTTTCCAGCTATGTAGCGCACAGCTACTAGGCTTATTTGGACTTTGCGCTCGATCGAGCTGACGCAACTCGAGCCGGCGCCGCAATTGCTTCGTCTGCGCGTTTCTCTCGCTTTATCTCTCTCTCTCTTTTGCTCTCTTTATCGCCTCGTCTTCCGGATATTACGCCCCGTGTGCAGCTATATAACTTCGTCTAGCGCTCTCGATAACGAAACTTTGGCCAAATTGCAATTAGTCCGACGCGAGAGCGGCTGAGTATTACGTGTTGGGACGAGAGATTCTGGCTTTCCACTCTTTTTTCCTTCCTCCTTGGAATATTGTGCCGCATTATAATAAATGCGCCTCAGATGTTGCCAGCTTCCTTTCCGTTTTCCTCTAACGTTTTTACCCGAGTTTTAGTTTTATTCGATATGTTATTAGCTTGTAAAGTCTACAGTTGTTTTCTTGTATTATAATCCATTAGGAAATGTTAATTATTGTAATAAAAAGAGCTGCGTGACTTTTGACAATTTATGTCTTTCTTTTCATTTTAACTGCAAACTAGTCATAAAGTCCTTGCGTATAACTGACATAGCCAGATACTCAAACAATACAAGGTAAACACAATTCATTCATTTATGGATAGAAATATTTAAAAAGATATATTAAAACTTGTTTTTCTTCCTATATATACGTTGTAGTTTTACATATTCTTGAAAAACTCACCTTTTTCCTCAAAAAAAGGAAGGAGAAAATGAATTTTTTGATTTTAAGAAATAACGTCATCATTAGCGCAACCGCGAAAACAAGAATCGAGCTAATAACATATTCATCGTCCAACAAGACATTACGTAAGCAGCCAAAAGAATTTCATCTCCTCAATATCTCGAAGCTCTGGCTCGCTTGTCTCCTCGTTTCTCGAAAAATGCCTCCTCAAGATTGCCGTAAGAGGATTCCCTACTCCCCCTCGCAATGCTCCTCGCTAAGACTTCTTAGCGAGGAAAGTTCGAGCCGAGGGCTGCAGTTTTGCGCCTCTGCAAACTCGCTCCGAGAAATCGTCAGAGCGCGACTCTACCTCTCTATATACGTATAGATCGAGTCTTTCTCGCGTGCAGCTCGCGAGCCCTTGGCGAAAGGGAGAAAAGAAGTCACGGCGGACAGACGGCGGAGGAGTCGTGCAGAGCGCGCTCGGAAAATCGTGCACGAAACCGAGCGCGCGCGCGCGCGCACCGATCGATAAAGCCGCAGCGCGCCAGGCGCGAGCCAGCCGCTCCCTGTGTGTGTGTGTGTAGATGTATATATGTATATGAACTCGGCGTTGTTAAGCGAGAGCTTCCTGGCCTGACAGCAGGATGAAAGAAAAAAATCCGAGAATCCCTTACCTCTAGCCGCCGGGGATATTGGATGTGTATCGTGCTTTCCCTCTCGCTACTTCGCTTCTTCGCCTGTGCTTATTCTTATGCTCTCCTAAGGTTTTTTATTATTCGCGGTTCTATCGATATCTATGATGAGGATTGTGTCTTCTACTTCTTTCTCGAATATTTTTCAATATGCTACATTTTGTATTAAAGTTTGCTATCATGTTTTTTATATTCTTTTGTGCTGAGCTTAATTGAACTATTTAATCCGGTTGAATATCTTTTACTTTCATTGATTTAGCATTGAAAAATTCTTTCAAATAAACACTAATCTCGAAGTATCCCTTCAATCTTGGAAAGACTACATTCACTTTCTACCAACGATTTATTAAATCTTTTTTCTTCCATTTGCATTGAACCTTGAAAATTTTCTAGCGTTTCATGTCGAGATTAATCTTGTAGTTGTATGAAATCAAGTTAGTATATCGACAAAAACTTTTAATCCATTTTCTCAGTATTGCTCCTCTTATAATTAAATGCTAATTGGCTGAATCAACATAATGCTGTTAGTTGCAGGCATGATTTTTTTTCTTCTAAATACGTATATATTTAAATTGTCAATAGAACGTTTATTTAAACACTGATAATTATGCAGTTTATTTCACTTAAATACCAGAATACATATAACTATCGAAACAAACGTAAGCTATTCCATGAAGCGTAGATAGTGCAGCACATAATATTTTTGAAAGATGCTCATACATTTGTGCTTATCTGTTTCCAGGTTCATGTACATATACCGTGTTGTAGATAAGAAGGTCTAGGTAACTTCAGTTACTAGGAACTTTTACAGAGCGGACCTTGTCATAAGCTAGCTGTTTGCTTTATCTTAGATGGCAAATTAGATAAGCGCAATAACTAGAAAACGCACTCTTTGTACACATTGTTATCTCAGGATTTCTTGTATTCTCATTTTTGATATGCAGTAATCAATTAAAGATTACCCGATTAATAAACTTTCCAATAATTATTCGAAACAAAAAAACCTCCTTCTCTAGCATTAAAGATTCCAAGTATAGAAAGCTCGCGCAACTTTTAAAAAGCCCGGCTCTTTCTCTCTTAAGCGAGGACAGCTCGGCATCCAACCACGCGCAGCCTATATAGCTCGACCAGCGACACGGAAACATCAAAGTGCGCGTCCGATAATCGCGCGCGAACCGTATGCACGCGCAAGCTCGCCGGCTATTACACGAGGCGATGAAGCTCGCGCGTCGGCGGACACGCGCCTGGATTTCGGGGCGCGCCCGCGGATTTCCGCTCTTTTTTTGTCGGTCGATCGTTCGCTCGCCGGCGGCATTCAAAAATTATTTCGTCCCGAGAGCTGTCCGCTGCTGCAATTCCGGGATGTTGGCCGATCGATCGGCCGTTTGTCCTCGCTGCGGAGCGACTGCCACGACGCGCGTGCTCGTAATTTGTCAAAATATACTCGGGAGAATCGAGGAATGAAGAACTGCCTGCGTGACAGCTGCGTGAGATCCAAGTTTTTTTTATTTTTCGCCGTTGGAATGTCGCTTTTTTAAAACTTTTAAGTTTATCGATGACTTTTTACTTGTTCGGATAAAATAATTTCTGAACGATAAAAAATGTTTTTATTTCATTGTGTTGAAAAGAAAACCTGTTAATTATACCTTACACACACACACACACACACACACAAGTGTGACTAATTGAGCTTGGTATTTAGAACGAGTGTAGGAGCGTTTGTTAATCATGCGCCGTGCACACAGTGCATATACCTTTTTAAATTAATGTTCCGTTAAAGTTATAACCCAACTTTCAGCGTGCAGCTATTAATCAAAATTCATATACGCGCAAATGATAAATTCCGACAGGCTAAAAATTCGAAAAGTGTTACAGTAGCAACGAGTCAATAAAATTAATTTTCAAAAACTTGATTTTAGTAGTTTCGCGCGGTCGACGCTAGATGCAGGCAGTACTTAAACTTTCACCGCTCTAAGAAATAGTTAACCTTCTTCGAAACGGAGCCGCGCAAAGATGGCTAGTTTATGCATCCAGCTCTTACGCAGACTACAGGCGCATTCGAACCGCGCAACAACAACAAATTATATCCTCTATTTCATAACGAAATTAATAACGCGGCTTCCTGCAAAGGCTACACACACACACGTACGATTTATTTCCCCGGTTCTTAACAGCCTCATTAGCCGCTCCAGCTCGGGCGCGCGCTCTTAACACTGCCGAGACGAGCCGCGCATAATCAAACTACAAATCCAGCTCGGTAATTTAATGTACATCCATTAGTGCGTAGTCGCAGGCTGCCGGTGACATACGGGACCGTGCGCGGCAAGCCCCCGCGCGGAGACCGAATCGCGAAGCGATCTATATAGTATATGCGTTCGAGTAGCGCCGCGAGGCTAGACTTTCTGCGCGGATATGCATCTTGGAGAAAAAAGGACGAGTGGCTTAGTGAAGGAGGTAAAGGATGATTGTGCGGACGGGATTTTATAAGGTAAACGCGCGCGCGAGACGCTCGGACAGGTGAATAAATAAATGGTTTATGACCTGCCTGAGGAAGCCTTAATGAATCTTCGGAAATTGTGGGACGGTTTATAGTTGCTGCGAGGACATGTAGCTAGGTAAGCTGAGAGAGCTGTATTCTGTATGTCGGCTATATTCATCAAGTATTCATTTGCTTTTGATCCACTTTTGTCCATCGTTAATTTTATGAGATAGTATGTGAATGCGGTGTTACGGAAACTTGAATTTTCATTGCTTCTTTTATCGCAGTCAGGTGAAATAGTTTATAAAGTTGATAATAATATTATTAAATGCATAATTATACGTATCTTTAATTCACGTATGTTATATTCAGCACAGTAATTAATTTTAATGTATAACATTTATTTTATATAATAAGATATATAGCAGTAATAGATAAGTGTAAGTAACAAACTCAATTAAGTATTAAAAGCAATCAGAGAGCTATTATCTTAATCGTCCAAAGTGAGAAAATCCTCATCACATTTGAAAAATTGAAAGATTAAGAGTCTCTTTATACTTGCTAATAATTTAGTCTATAAAAGTTTCGATACGAAGAAATTCAGACGCAGGCAAATTTATTGTACATAGAGACAAGCGTATATCTATTTTCGTATCTGATACGGAGTCTAAAAAAGTGCAGGCGCATAGAAATTTATAGAACTTGTTGTGATCTTCTGTAAATATATATTTTTAGAAAGCGTTCAAAGAGTGCGTAGGCGCGTACAGTCTACCTTTTCGAAAATTTATCTCGAAGGAACTGAGTTGTTCGCGTGTATAACAGTGCGTTGTTAAGTCCCTGTTGTAAAATTCTGCTAGCATCAGACGCAGTAATAATAAATCAAAGAACAATAAATATTTTGCAAGGCAAAAGTGATTTTATATAGAAAGTTTCAAAGAATAGGTTAATAAAAGTCTTTAAATATACAGCAAATTAATTTTCGTTTAACTTCGCAAACTATTGTATAGACTTGCGTTTTGATGAAGAAATGGCAAATAATTTATTTTCACCTATAAAATAGCTTTAAAAAAGTGCTGAAAAGATGGCAGTGTCAATTTTAAAAAGAAAATACAAAAGCATAGATCAATCGAAACGTTAATAATCGACTGAATATTCAATGAAAACAAGCGTAAGAAATGCAAGCTCTAGACGCTGGTTCGCAGTGCGAACGCTCATCGGTCTTATGAAAATTGATGAGCAGATCAGAGAGGAGAGAGCTGAAAAAGTTAAATGGTTCAATAAAGTCTGATAGCTGCAGAAAGACGGCTAAAGCGAAAGGCGGCGGCCGAAGAAAAACAGTGCCGAGCGCTGCTGCAATATCTACGGCGCGTATATATATATATATCGAGCAATTGAGCTCTCTCGCGTGCGCGCGAGTTAGACGCGCGCCGATATGTGGCCAGCACGGCCAATTTGCGCCATAGTGTAAGTGTATAAGACACGCGAGCTCGTGTCTCCATCCATCCGCGGCTCGATGAGGCATGGCAGCTGCTACGATTGCCTCTCGAAGTAGAAAGCGTGGCAGAGAAAGACCGAGCGACAAATTCATTATAATAGGAATGGCGCGTAGGTGGCCGATACGGCGAATAGGAAAGAGCTCCGGCTTTCACGAGAGCTGGCGCATCGGCGTAAATCTCGATGTTTACTGCGGCCTGCTTGATATGCAGCTGCGCTCTGTGTATATAGTCCTACGATACATCGGGCTCCGCCGCCCCGCGCTGTTATTATATTCGGCGTGCGGACTGGCTGCGTCCGAGAGTCGCCGGTTTACGATGGGAACGGACTATTACCTCAATATAACGCGGATTTTGCCAAAGTGAACCTTCTGCTTTTCTTCCCGCCCCTGTTATTACTGAGATATTTTAATTTGCGCGAGAAAATGGTCGAAGAGACGCCGCGTTCAGGTTACTTTACGGCTAGTTTTTAATTTTAAATACTCGGCTGAAGAGACGTCGCTTCGAGAGAGTCTGGCAATCTTTCTGCACGTGGCTGGGAGTCAGCCCCTAGCTCGTAACTCTTCAACTTTGCCGAAGCTCGAATTTGCTGGGATTCGAGTGCTATCAAAAACTTGACTACGGAACTTTCCCTCCTGAGTTCCTCAATTTTAAACTTACTTTCCGCTGACGATTGTTTGCCCAATGCTTTTCTAGTGCTTTTCGTTATTATTGAAATTATAGCTCTTGTTTGATTGCGAATATAAATAGATACAGGAGATACATATTTATATTAATCAAGTAGTTAATATTTGAATAAAACTTATTTGTTAGACAACTAACTCCTCAATTGTAACAACGAAATTTATCATAACGCTGCCGCGTATAATTTTGAAAAACATGACTCAGCAAGACGAGAGCGAGCAGTCGCGTGCAGTACATTCACTTTTCCCAAAGAACAAAAGAAAGATATATATCAAATACGTCTGGAGCTTAGCAATTTTGTCATCGAGAAAATTTGGCGAAAGGCTAAACGATATCAGCCGGAGTATATATTAGCCGCACACTCTCCTAATCTCCTCCATATACATGATAATTTCATGCACATTGCGAGCCTGCTGATTTAATGACTGGCGCACTTTCGCGAGAGAGCGGCCCTAGGGAGGGGGGCAGTAGATAATAATGACACTAATGCTTAGGCTCGCGCAACTTCCAGGGCTGTTCCAGCGCCTAGGTACGTACAATCGCGCTCGAGCAGTTTAGTACCGTGGTGCGAAACTGCTCGTTGTAAATTGTACAAACAGCAGCACTTTGTCTCGCTGAAAACGTGACTGCACTTCGTTACGCTCTTTTCTCTATCTTCTACGCACGGCCGGGCTTGCTCTGTCTCTCTCTCTCTCTCTCTCTTTTTTTGCTTTCCGATTGTTTCTCGCTTCTTTCTAAGCCTTAACAATTGTACAGCGTCTACTGTGTGCTACTAATACGGGATTGTTAAATTTATGAAAGGCTTTACTTTTTTAGAGACAATGCATTTTAATTACAATAATTACGAGTGATATCATTTTTGCTATTTATTAATGGGACAGTTGTGGAACGCAAGAGGTTTTATAATTAATATGCGATATGTGAATTAACGTTAATGCGTGTAATTATTAAAATAAAACTTGTAATGAGCTTTCAAGAATATATGTAATTTAATTAACTGTGTGCCGCGAGCGAAGAGCATTATAATACACACAAAAGCTCTATCCTGTAATGCGCGTTATTCGCTAGCCACATTTGACTATAGAAATAATTTTAGAAAAATTAGCGGTGTGTAATAATTAAAAAACACGGCTAATCAACGGCCGCAGCAGGCGCACCGAAAAATTCCAAAAACTCAAGAAACAAGTCAGATAACATCAGCGGGCCAATCGCTATTTTCCCCAAATGAAAATGGCCACTCGCCAGGGTTCGGAAGTCTAGATCTGGCTCTTGAGTTCCATTTTTCCGCGGCAGCATCCCGCCCATATCTGCCGCCTTCTCCTATATGGAAAAAGAAGGAGAGCCGAAGGTAGTTGAGCCATTTCAAAATAAACTCGCGGCTGCGCCTTCCTTCTTTCGCTTTCCAGATGCCATGTAGGTAGGTGGCTGTGCGGCCTGTCCCTCTTGCGCGAGCGCGCGGGATGCGTTTTATCGACTCTCTTGAGCAAGCGCATCCTATATACCCGAGTAGGCGACTGCACGAGATCGATCGCTCTGCACGCGCAACCGCGGCATGTGTGTCTGCCGATAGGCGGCTCTCTCGGTTACTGCTCATGCTCTGCTGCTGCTCTGCTCTCAGAGACAGAGAGAGAGAGATAGAGCTTTGGTGAAATATTTAATGCTCACGCACCCGAATAAATGAAGAGATGGGGTTTAGTGCTCTTAAACTCCTCGTCATTCTTTCATTAATGGCTTAGACTCTAAACGATTATACCAGTATATGCACTTTCATGCCAATTGCCATCATGAACAATAGGTAGTTGGATTTTTCATTAAAGTATTACAATACACTTTCCCTGCGAGTAACATATTGAGTTTATACTGACTGTTCTACGTTTTAATTAGTAGATAAGTCACCCTCGAAAGATATAAATAAATTTAAATAAATTTAAATTTTCTGCATAATTTTTCTTGTCATTTTGAAATTCTAATCTTCAACGTCACTTTTATATATATATATATATATTGTATACGCAGTCAATATGTCTCTCGGTATGAGTTATAATTTTGCACTAGTTTCACAAAGATATCTTTTATGAATAATTACAAACCTCCCATCGTTAATGCCATAAATTTATAGTTTAACGCTCAACTTCAGCCTTGATTTATGCAATAATATACAAAAATTTGTAAAAAATACAAAATTTTATTGATCTTTTTTCGCTTAAAAACAAAATCACATGTGATCAAAGAAAATCATAGCTATTCATTTATTTTTGATAGTAATATTACATAAAAAAATTGTATAGGCCAGCACGTTGTAAAATTTTTTAATGAATTATTATGATTTAGTACCGTTAAATATTACATATTTAACCCTGTTATAATTAGTTCATTTAAGAAAAGCATTAAAAACCTCTGAGAAAAATTAAAGCTTGGCAGAAGAAGTATTCATTTTGTCCTTCGTTCTTTCTCGAAATGAGATAGCAGAAAGACTTCTTTTTTTTTATCATTTTTTCATTATTTAAATCATTTTTACAACTAAACATATTAAATGCATTAGGCGTGCAGTGAATCTTAATTTTAATTATCCATTAAATTAAATTTCAATCTCACACAAAGTATTATTGTTACTTTAATTAAAAAAAAAATACAAGTAGAGAATTTTCAAGTAAGATTTTTAGGTAATCATTTTTAAATCTTAAGTAAGGCGATTTCATGCCATCTACTTCCTCTTTTAAAGTTAGCCAATCAGGTCATATTTTAAGCGGCTTAAAAACATCTTGTCATTATTTCTTTACAAAGAGATTCTATATCTAAATTGCAATTACGAATATAACGCATAACATAAAAATATTGGGAGAGTATAAACTAAGAGGCTCATAAGAGAACATTAATGCAAATATTTTAAATTAATATTTACATGCACACAAGATAACTCTATTGTTATATTACATTATAAATAAAATTTAAATTAAAGTAACTTATTATAACTTTTTGTATGTTTCAGGTGAGTATTGAACCTCAGGATAACTTTTGAATTTTCCCTGACTACACGTATCTGAAACCTAATACGCCGAAACAACGATTCTCATTCTATACGGTAAATTCAATTTTACTAAATATGCTTCCAACGCCCACCAGGTGGTAAAAAAAATAAGGGATGAAGAAAAGCAGCTTCACAGCAAAACACGCGTTCTGATATAAAAGTGCGCGTTGAGAAGGCGAAGAGAATAAAAGTTATGGAAAACTAGTTACAAAGCACGAGGTAGCGAACGAACGAACGCGAACGGCTTAAGGGCTATAACGAAAAAAGTCAAAAGCAAAACGTAAAAAACTGAAAGAGAGAGAGAGAGAGAGAGAGAGAGACAGAGAAAGAAAAGTGAGTAACGTATGCCGCGCGCGTAAGCGAGATAATGAGAGCACGGAGAGAGCGGTGGGGCTATAGTTGTCGTCGTCGACGTCGCTCTGAAAGAGGAACGCACGAGAGAAAATGATGGGCCCTGCGCGAGCTCTGCAAGCGCACATAAAAGCCAGCGCAGCGCGGAGCCAGGCAAAAGGGCGCGCTGCAGCTCCCTGGACGCCGCGCGAGAGCGTTACCCTATGTGAAAGGAATCCGGACTCGACGACGCTTTTATATATGAAAATGCGCCGAGCGCGCATTGTGCAGCCTTCGAGTAAGTTCAGCGCGCTCGACTTCTTCTTCAGCCCCCTTTTTTTCGAGCCTCTCGGACGCGTTTGAGTAGCGATCGACGAAACTGTGGCTAATAATTCTTCTTTTTTCGGCGCTAATTAGTAGTTAGTTTGATTCGCGGGCTCCTCGGTTTTTTTTTGCAGCGAGCTCGCTTTGTGCTTAATTTCGTCGCGTACAAACGAATTCAAAACTAATTATGACGACGGGTATTTAATTATCCTGGCTCGGCGCAGCGAGAAACCGGAAAGCGCCTAGTCTGCAGCGCCCGCGCTTTTTAGTGGACGACGAAAGTGGGAGAGGAGAGTTCAATTAAATTTTACCGCCGTTAAAACGGACTACGGCGTAAATTATATGCACGTTAAATTATTTTCGCCCGTTAAAGTCTTGGATACATGGTTCCGTCGCAGTGCGTTGGATTTATATTTTCACAAGGTTCTATCGTGCGTGGAGTTTAGAGCTTTTTTCGACAAGGCGGTTTGATTTTTAAGCTTAGCTGTACTTTTCGATTGAATTTGAAGTAATAAAGCGATCTTTGGTTTCTTCTGCTACTTTATAAATGTCAGTCTAATGTTCCTAGATTGCTTCGACGGAATAATTTATTAACTGCTCGGACTGAAGACTTGCCATACATATAATCGCACTCTTACAAGCTCATACGTCTATGGGCACGACAATTTACGTTTCAACGTTCGTCGTTATTTTCTATTTTTCATAAATGAAAACATCAAAACGAGGCATAAATCAAGAAAGCAGATGCAGGCTTGTTCAAAAAGTGCCCTATCACGCCGGATGAAGTGAGCTCTAGGCAGATTGGTCCATGGTACACAAGTTTTCGTCGCCTTATAAATCTTTACGGAGAGAGAATGACTTTACGTTTGAGTATTAATTCATTTTTACTCGAACTCTCCAGAGTTCACCAACCACCGAATGTGTCATGCTCTCGCACTCTTACAGAGCGCATCTGAACATCGGCCAGCCCATACTTATAACAGATTTACCATTTAAAATCGGAATATCTTTAATTTTTCAATTAAAATGAGTTTTTCAACGTTATATTGCCACGCCAAAATCTTTGTTTCTTGTTCTGCGTCCGATTCTCGTTTTATTATACTACTTTAACTATTTCTAATCTTCATTTCTATTTTTATATAAAATATAAGTTTTTCGCACTATGTGTAAAAAATGTACTTTTTCGCACAGTTAAATAAAAATAAGTGTATTTGAAAATGCTTCAAGTAAATTGTACAAAAAATTTTGTTCGATATTCGAGAAAGAAACTGATTTTTCCACACGTCGTGCGGGAAGTTCGTGCGTTAAAACAAGCTTTCCGACGAACGTCAAGCGAAGTGAGCTTGTGTCGTAAATAACTATTGCTACTCTAACCAAAAAATCCTAGTTTTAAGATGATTTTTTTGGCTTTTATATAGCATGAAATATGGTTCGATCCTTATGCGACAGATGATTTTTGCATCGTTCGACTTTTCACCTTCATTTCTCTTAGACGAAAAACGGCTGGGGGTATAAACAGTCATGCGAGGTTAAAATCATTTTTTGCCTAGCGGGGTGAAAGCACCACTTTTCCTCACGGCGCCCGATTACAAAAGTTGTAATTTCGACCTCGCTATAGGCAAAAAATAGTATACACACCACGGGAGCAAATAAAGAACGCCTCAGATCGCATGTTTGTCACCCGAGCCGAAGGCGAGATCGATTATCATGCGATCTGGGACATTCTTTACTTTTGCTCCCTAGGTGTGTAATGTACTATTTTGCACTTATACCTATAGTGTATCTAAAATCGAAGTTTTCTGCACTGAATGTAAAAGAAAGCTTTGCGCACTCTGTTAAAAATACATTAGTTTATGAAATTTAAAATGAAAGTAAAATCTTAACAGGATCAAGATTTAATTATAACCCTAATAGCACAAAACGTTTAAAAAACGTTTTTAAAACGTTGTGTGGAAAACTTTTTAACGTTTTGAGATTT
>UELX01005529.1:0-13454 GCA_900480035.1 Eupelmus urozonus | reverse complement strand
CTCGCTTCGCTCGGGCAGCAAAACACCCTCGGGAATAATATACGACTTTACTCCCTTGGTGCATAATGTACTATTTTCGTTTCACGTTCGGGGATTTAATACGTTTTAACAGATAATACTATATTATAACATTTAAATAAGTATTTTTTAGTTAAACTATTATACTATTTTATAAGACTAACAGAATATGAAAATACAAAAATTTACTAAACTTTATAGTAAATTTTACTGAATTTTCAGTAAATCTTTTTATATTTATAATAAAATTCACTACAAAATTTGATTAATTTTTTAAAAAGTATAATAATTTTTCGGTATTAACAGCCTGTTGTTACTCTATGAAACAGTTTAGTAATTTTTCCAAAAAAATCTTCTCTTCCTAAATACAGCTCTAACATTTTCCCCCAAAGAAAAATCTTAAAAAAGCGCTTTCACAGAACAACCGCGAGCGCACCTCCAAATCAAACACCCTTTATTACCAACGATAATTCACCCGCTTCAAAAACTCAGTCAGCGCAGCGCATTCTTCCAGCCCCTCCTTGTGCATATAAACTTGGCGCTGAAACCGGCGCAGCGCCCTAAGCCGTTAAATTGCCTAACGGGCTCGGCAGGTGAACTACGTTAAAAGCGAATTTCCAGCTTTCCTCCCGCGAAGCTAATCCATCCTCCCTACCTAGCTCACCCATACACACACCCTCAACATTTCTTCTCGCCTACATTTAATTTGCGTAAATCCAAAGATACGAGCCTGTAACGTGCACGTGTGTTTTCAGGTTAACGACCCGGAGAGCCTGGCCGGCAGCGAGGAGCCAGCAAGGAGATCCCTGGAAGCCTCCTGGTGAGTATCTTACTCCCTTTTTTCTCGCGCGCGCGGGCTTTAAAAAAAAAAAAAGTTTTACGGCCCGCCGAGTATAACTCGCGGCTCGTCCGACGCGAGCGAAACTTCTTCGGCCGTTGTTCCGTTTTCTTGCCTCTTTTCTTACAGTCGGGGGGCCGCGGGAGACTCTGTGTTTTGCTTTCGGAGAGGCCGAAGGGGCTGGCTTTTTCTTTGGCCGCTTTTGTGCGCGCGGCACTGCGTGATATTAGCTAGGCGCCACGCGGCATCGGTTTTACATCGCGCGGATTACACGCGGGTTTACGGCGCGCGCTTGGAGTTTTTACTCCTTCGCGGAATTCGTGGCCCAGCGCCCTTTGTTTGGCTCTTTTGCTTGCGTTACGTTTCTCTGGGCCGCTCTGGGAGTATGGGATTGTAGATGTTACGTGAAGGGGTTGTTTTTTTTTTGTTTGTGCTTTTTGGTAGGGTTTCAAGGGTTGGGTGGGGCTTGAATTGATTATTTTTCGTGATTAACGGATTTATCGGCTAAATAATATCACTATAGATATTTAATACATAGGTGTATATAAAATTATTATTTTTTTTTTTTTTTAATTTCATAGGATACCCGTTTAACTTTATTTTTATAAGTTGACTTTTTATGTTTTAAGGCTTCACTTAGCTTTGCATGTTTTTGAAATTAGTATTTTTAAGCAATTCTTTAAAAACTTTGAGTGCTTTTTTTACTTGCGAACTTTAAAATGCTAAATATTTTATTAAACTTTTACTTTATATTTGTATCTAACTTATGGTATTTAAGAGTACCTTTACTAATAAACTTTAATAAAGTTTTTTTGTGTATACTTTCATTGTTCTTGTTGTATGTACATTTAAAAAAATTATTTTAATAAAAGTATTTAAAGTTATTAAAATGATAAATGTCCAGTTAGAACGTATCTCAAAGTCGCATTAAAATTTACAAAAAATATAAAGTTTGATGCTCTTTACTAAACAAAAAGTTTATATAAATATTTCTTTTTTACGAGAGCTGTTTCCAACACCTTTTAAAGTCTGAAAAAATTGTCAGCATATCAAATTTGCTTTGCATTTTTAAGCATTGATAGATCTGATATTTCTTTAAATCGCACCTTCAGTCTGGGTTTTTTTATCCAAATTCACATCAATTGAAAAAAAAGTAGGTCAAAAAAGTAAAACTATTATTTCATATTAATATGAAAGGCTAAGGATTTGATATAGCATTTATCCGAGATTATTAAAAATCTAACATTTCTTTCAGAAAAAAATTTCTTTTTACTCTTTCAATTTTTTCGATTATTAAATATCCTAGTAGCTTATTGATTCCACATAATATAAATCCGCGAACGAGTTCACCTCCATCAAAAAAAGCATCTCCCAACAAAGACCTCTATCCAACTCAAAACTTCCCAAAAAAATTCCTTCACATACAAAAAGCAATCCACTCCAAGCACACTAAAAAGAACTCGCTCCCGTCGTTCACCCTCGCATCAAGCAGCTGTCGCCCCGCTCATTGATATAAATCCCGCGCTTTACTCCCGCATAAATAACCAGATCCCGTCAGCCTGCTCCCAGCCCACGGCCGTCACTTATACCCCATCTCATAAAAAAGAAAGCAAAAAAAAATAGAGCCCTGGTCGTGATTCTTGTCCCTCTTTTAGGCAGCAGCAGGACGAGAAAAACGCGGCGCGGGCCAAGGAGACGAGGCTAATAATCGTGGTTGGACTGCTCGCCTTCGCCGTGATTGCCTTAGTCGTCACGCTCACGCTTCAGATAGCCGTGTTCGGCAGGCAGCACCAGTACAAGGAGATGTGCCAGACCGAGGAGTGCATCAGGACGGGTGAGTTTTTTGCTATGCGTGGGAGTCTATTCTATGCTTCGTGGCTTGCTTTCGGAGTGTCGTTTAGAGAGTAATTGTGCATGTGTTGTAAGATGTGTTTTTTTGTCGAGCGCTGGTTTGCCGAGGTTGGAATGGAGGAGATTAGAAAGGAAGGAGTTAGATTGTTTTGGTTTGCGATTTTTTAAGATTCGTATTTTGAGTATTTATGAGATTATGTTTTTAATATTTTTAACGCGTTTTAATCTTGGAATAAATAGTATGCCGGCGTGAATGAAAAGTTTTCTGTTTGCCCAGGAAAGTTTCAATCAAGAAAACGTATTTTACGGTTGATAATTTATGCAGAGCCGCGAGTCGGACTCGCTGGAACAGAGCATTTAATTACTTCCAAAGCGTCCCGAACAATAGTTTTACCCGGCTATATTATTCATTATTTTGATTTTCGCGGCGGCAAATAATGCAATTGTACCAATCTTTCATTGTTAAGTTCTCGACGAGCTTGAAACTTTGCGGGCCTCGGCTGTGTTTGTTAAAAGCAAGAGTACAATCAAGCCGCATTGTTAGGCAAATTGAATAATATTAATACTGCAATAATTGCGCTACACGATTGCGCAAGTTTTTGGCTTCGTTCCCGAAGAAAATAATTGTTTATGAATTAGTACCTTGATTTCATCGGGAGTTGTTTATATTATATTTGTGGCTTTCCAAGATAACAGCATTAATCCATTTTTCATGTTTTCGGGAAATTGAAGTTTTAATGTTTAAAGTCGTCAACGAGATTGAAGATAACAAGTTGAAATTTTATAATTAGCTAATTTTGTTTATACCCTCAATAGGAATATAATCGTGGCCTATAAATAAGATATAGTAATTTGATTTGCTTTAAATTTGTAAAATGAATTATATTAAAAGCATAAGAACTCGATTGGGCATGTAATGTTTTTCTCCTCTAGTTTTGATTATTCATCCAATTAAAATAATAAAAAACTGTATTTTTTACAGTAATAGATATTACTTATTTAAAAAAGCATACTCTAATTCTAACATATTATATCAGTCGTATGGCGTCTCGATATAACTAATCACGTACGTAAATAAATAAAAAAAAAATTATAAAATTGAATTTGCAGATGGTGCGATATTTTTGTAATAAATAATAAATCTCTTGCAACTCTATAAATTCTATAAAAAAAAGGCTCCCAAAAACAATGTAAGCTCGATTTTGAAAGACTTAATTCGTTATCCTCTAAAAATATTACATTAAATATTTTTTAGAAAGTTTACAGATTTGATTTTTTATTATTGACAATCGACTTTCTCACTCAACCGCCAACCGTTAATATCACCGTCCCGTCAAAAACTCCGAGCCCCAAAGCTACCTCTCTATCAAACCCGTGTCCACAATTCGCTCCATTCCAACTTCATCGAAAGGCAATCGCGCTCAGCGGTGAAACTCGACCGCCGGCCCTCAAATACCCATCCGACCGCGCGTATACGAATCCCCAACTGAAAAAGCTCTCTGGGTCTTTGGTCCTGCAGCTGCGCGAGTGATCGAGGGCCTGAACCGTACCGTGGAGCCGTGCGATGACTTTTACAAGTTCGCCTGCGGCGGCTGGATCGCTAAGCATCCGATACCCGAGAGCCAGACCTCCTGGGACCAGCTGAGCCTGCTGCGCGAGGAGCTGCTCAAGAATCTGAGGGTGCTGCTCGAGGAGCCCGATCAGCCGGAGGAGCCTAATTCCGTCAGGATGGCCAGGGCTTTTTATAGGACGTGTATGGATACGGGTAAGTTTGCTGATTTTTCTTTTTTGTTGTTTGTTATTGTTGGCGCGTTTTGTTGGTTATAGAAATATTGGAGGTAATTCGTAATTGATAATTATTTTATCTTGATTATGAATACGTAATATAAAGACATTGTGGTTAGTCAGAAAGAGGCATTGAAAATGTAATCACAAGTAACTGCTGATTTTATACACGCAGAAAAACTGTTCAGTAAAAATTATTATGCTCTCTCTAATAAGGAAGGGATAGAAATGCAAATACAAGAAGAATTACTATATTCAATACCAAATTTTGCTAGGACTATAGTAAATTTTCTCATATTGGTAACAAAATTTGTTTTATTAAATCAATTTAAATAATTTTAGAAAACAACAGCTTAAGTTTGAAAATGTATTCATCAGTTACCCAAAAAAATAAACGTATCTAAAAGTACTTGAGCAAAACCATTTACTATAGAACTGAGAATCTTTAATCGATAGCAAATCAAAGTACAGAACAGAGAAACGCTTTGATTCCAACATCCATTGCCCGCGTCACTATTTACCTTTACTCTAATTTTATATCCGTCGCGACTCGGTATCTTAATTAAAACGAACTTTCTATTAAACTCGTTGTGAAGGTCTACTCCGATTACGAAATCAAATACTGCACTAAGCCGAATGAACTTGGGGGGTGACTTTTTTTTCATCCTACTCTTTGACAAACAATTTACCGGACTGTTTGACTTAACTAAATTAGCTTGAACTCGCTACTGCAATTTAATTATTCCAAATCTTTGTCGCTTAACTTTTCGCATACGAGCAACGAGGGATAATCAGTCTTCCGCAATATTGTTAATTAATGCGTTAAAGAATTTTTTGTATATTTCAGAAAAAGTTTTTTGAATCTTTAAAAGCGAAAACGTTACTGAAACTTTAATATTAATAAGAAATTGTAAAAAAAAAGATTAATTATATTTTTAACTTTATTCCTTAAATAACTTTTTTTTTAATAGACCTGAGTAAGACCAAACTAAGAAGCCTTATTATTAATATAATTATGGTATTTAGATACACCCTAGTTACAAAATTTGAAACATTAGATTAAATTTCTCCTCGGTTAAACGCGTATTTCTGCCGGCTACAAAAGGATAAAATTTGCGAAGTAAACTGCGAATTACAAAATCCGCTTTGAAAATTAAATAAAAAATACTAAGCTATCTTTCATCATTCGCATTATATGACTCACTATTTATTTAACTTACAAGCCCTATTCTATTTGTCAGTAGCTGAGGAACGGCTCGAAAGTAACTTAACAACATGTAAGAGCAACGTTTAGACGTGACAATATTTGCGTTGTAAATACGAAGCTTTTATGAGATCTCCTGAGCTCTCGGTTCCCTCCCACCCCTCGTCTCTTCCTTTTACATTTTCCGGCGAGTTTCGAGCTTTCCACCGTCTAAATATACACCGACGGAATAAAGACTTTATATTTTAGTTACCGCGTTTTATTATCTCCGGAAAAAGCGAACCGAGCGAGAGCCGCTGTTTATTTTCTTTTCAAATTCACCGCTCGCGCGCCTTAAAAAACAAAAATCAAACGATCGCTCGAAAAAAGAAAAAAACAGAATAAACTTCAGCGACCTATTTTCCGTTTTCAAATACACATCGAACGCGACAATAGCGAGAAAGCGTATCGGAGACGTTATTATCGACATCGGCGAGGTCGCGGATCCAGAAAATCGCGAGGAGATAAATCAGCGCGAGGACGTTAATTATAAAATAGTTCCCGGGGCATTTAATTCCGAGGCGATTAACGCGAGAGAGAGAGAGAGCGATCCGAGAAAACAAAGCAAAACAACTCAATCACTCGGTGGCGGATCGCGCGCCGATGAGAGCCAAGTAATAGCGGCGCAATGACGAATCGATCGCGCGAAACTAAAGACAATAGCGCGAGCCGGAGGAAATATTTCGATTATGTAAAGGCTTTTCTGTGTTCGATTGGAGTAAGTGATTTGACGAGGCGTAAAATTTTTCTTACGGAAAGCTGAGTCGGCCGGTTGGATAAGACAATCGATACGCATACCAGAAAACACGGTAGCTAATTAACTGGCTTATAAATCATTCGTATCGGGCGATCGGAAAAAAGCGATTGGTATTTTAATAAATGGGGAACTGTGTAAGATTATTTTTGTTTGATCAGGTGTATTAATTGTGCTGTTTGTTGGTACATGTGGAATGATGGCGAATTATTTCAGATAAATAAACATATTACGTTATTGTTGAGTTTGTTTTATGAATTGCATTACAAGCTAACCGAAATTAAATTATCGTGTTTTTGTGTGTATTAACAATTTATCTCTTAATCAATTTTCACCAAATGCAACTTTTTTCAATGATAAATTGAATAAATTAAATTAATTTTAAAATAATCATCATTTATAAAAATATATGTTTACTTGAGATAGTTTATCTCAGCTACGATAAATCCGATCTCTGTACAAGTTTCAAACCGACATTGCATCGAACTAAAAATCTTGTTAACAATCAAAAAGATTTATTAAAACGTACATATTACGTAAAACATACGTATTAATTAATGTATATATCACTCAATGCATCATTTAATGCATTATTTCTTATGCGACTATAGCTTAAAGCAAGTTGCTTTATCAAGAAAATTTTTCTTTTATGAAAGTACTTCAATATTTCTCAGATCATTTTAACTCGTCTGAAAAAAATGACTGAACATCACCAAAAACTCATTCGCAAATCCCACCAATAAAATACTACACTAAAATACCGTAAAATCCCATTCAACCCTCAATCAACCCTCATCGCAAACATCTCAAAAATCATCTCAACATCCCCACATTCTCCACAGCGAGCGTAGAGGCACAGGGCCTCGAACCAATCCTCGCCGTGATGGACAGGCTGGGTCTACCCCGCGAACTACCCATGGACGACGCCACAGCCCCGGAGCTGGACCTGGCCAAACTGGCCGGCAGCGCCCAGCGGCTCCTCGGCATCCATCTGCTGCTCAACTTCTACATTAGCGAAGACGTGAGGGACACGACGCGCAACCGCATGATGGTACGTATATATAGCCGCTCACACGTGTCGTTGATATTTTATAGCGCCGAGGGACACTGGGAGGAAATTTTAAGTGCGGCGAGAGGATCGGGGAGCTGGGGAATCGTCATTCCGGCTGGACGTGCCGAGATGCAGATGCGCGGGTTGGGGAATTTATACTTTTGACGGGAGTGAGCTGCGCGGAGTTGTTTAGGGGCGATTTTGAAGTTTCGTTTTGAGATGGGAGGGTGACGATTTTGTTTTTATGATTTTATTGGTTGGGTATTTTCTTCGTGGAAGCTGATATTTTGGACCGTTTAGCATGACAACTCACTTATTTAAGTATTGCGGTTTTATTCAAATGGAAAATTGTATAATATTAAATAATAACTCAAAAAAATGAAAAATAAATTTGAGTCAACTATATACATGAAAATTTTAAAAATATACTTTTGAATAGTTAAATTTAGTATTTTACTACAAATTAAACAATCATAACAGGCTTTGATATTGATTGACGCATAAACGAGTTCTTATTATGAAAACTTCAACCCAATTCCTATGTTAACTATCCCACAAAAATAAAACTCTCAAGCCCAGAACTCCTCCTTCACCAAAAACCCCATTACCCTCGTAAAATTCGCATACTAAAAACCTAAATCTTCAAAACCCGCCCCTAAGCTCAACCCACTCCAACACCCCGGACTTTATTTAAACAAACTCGCACACCTACTCATAAAGCTCTCAATGCAGCAACGCGCCAAGATAGAAAAAGTACAAGAGATCGCAAAAGCTCACCGAGCATTTATATATACGGTAAGCGTGTGTACACACAGCCAGAGCGGCCAAAGTTATTAAGTGGACACATCGAGGAGGGTCTGGAAGTTCGCTCGGACGTACAAATGAAAATCTATGTCGAGAGAGAGAGAGAGAGCAGGAGGCCGGCTGATTGCGTTGCTTACGGTCGATCGGTTGTTTATTGGCCGGGCCTGGAGACGACGTTAAGAGCTTTTTAGTTATCTGGCCGTGAGGAGGGGGGAGACCGGCGGAAGTCGGAGTTTCTCTCCGGACTGCAGAGCTCGGACCTTCCGCGCTGCGGTTCCCGATATCTTGGGACGAGTATCTGTTTAGTTTCGAGCGCTTGTTTACCGGTGTAGGGGACTTAGCATTTATTATGTATTCGTTGTTGTTTTGTGCTTTAGATGAAGAGCGGTGTAGTTGTCTCTTTTTATTTTTATGAAAATTTTGAATTTCGGTCGAGCGAAATTTTTCAAATTTAACGCGAACGATTTTGCTCTGCGCTCGCGTCGATAAGGCGCAGAGGCAAACGTGAATTTTCCATTTCCACGAAACTGAAAAGCTTTCCCCCGCATTATTCGAAATTAAAGAGTTAAATCGAAAAAGCAGATTCCGATCGGAAAAAACATCTCCCTCGTAAAGCGAAATCTCCCACGCCGCGCGATCCACCTTACACGGATTTCAAAAAAAGTACCTTCTTCCCATCCCTTATGCACTTTTAATCCACTCCGAAGAACACGATCATCCCCAAAAAAAGAGAGATCGGAAGCCGTAGCAGCCTTTAAAATTTCCGTTTGAAACTCGCGCAAAATTCCGCTGTTTGTAGAGTCGACAAAAAAAAAACACGTTTTTCCTTTCAAAGATGGAGCAGGTATCGGCGGGCTTCAGCGAGCGCTATCTGCTCGACCCGGAGCGTTTCCAGTCTGAACTGAACGAGTACAAGAGGTACATCAAGTCCATGGTGGAGCTGATCGGGGCGGGTGATCGAGGCCAGGAGTTCGCCGACGAGATACTTGAGTTCAGTACTCAGATTGCTAAGGTGAGAGAATTAAGGTTTTGCTTTTGTTTTTTAATAAGTTGATTGTGTGATGTTGACTTTTGGTAGATTTTATTGTGAGTGGATTGTGAATTTTTACTGAGAGAAGGCTGTTCATTTTTATTTCTGAGCAATGCATGTAATGTACTTGGAAATTTTCATGGTATTATAGCGGTGCGAATATTTTAAAATAAATGTTTGGCATTCGCGAAATGCATTGGAAAGGATTATTTATATTTTATTTAATATACATTATCGGTATTATTCATTTTATTACAAGCTCCGCAACGAGAATGCAAATAAAATCACGTAAAAAAAATAACAACACAGTATTACGACACATTTCTTCCCGAATTCTCCTATAAAAATGCACGAAGATAAACGCGCCGCGCGATATGCATGCAAAGAGCGGGTAAATATAAAAATAAAATTGTTGTTTTTAAATTCCCGCCGAGCCCGTGAAATTCAACGCGACGGCAAGAGCAAATATTAGTTACAAATGGCATAACAGGCAACTTGAGCGGGCCAAGTTTTGAAATCACAAAGTGCTTCGTAATTTAATAGAGAGCGCTGAAACGCCGATAATTCGAAACGGCGCGAGAGCGCGGCTAGTTCTCGAATTGTCGAACTATTACAATTATCGAAAATCCGTATTATCGAATAATAGTTTGGCCATTGAATAAGCTAATGATAAAAGCGCTATTGAATAATGCCGCGAGGGCGAATCGCTCGCCGATGTTCGATCATTTTAAATTTGACTCTGATCGATTAATACGTAATCGCTTAAAATTCTAATTCCCCCCGGGCTAAGCGAATTGTAATAAGGTTTAACGATTTTGCCAATTATTCTGCATTTATGCAGAATAATGCATTGAATTTAATATCCACTCAATCATTAGAAAAATATAACAGCCATTATCATGCACCCCTAAATCCAAAAAATCCATACCCAGCCAAAACCGAAGTACTATATATTTAAATCATACTAAAAACAGTTTATTCAAACTCACAGATCCTGACGACGCCGGAGGAGCGGCGCAGCGCCAACCACCTCTTTCACGACGTCACCGTCAACGAGCTCCAGCAGCTGACCGACATGCACGCTTTACAGGTTGGCCATTCGCGTTTATTTTTCCTCGGCCTTTGTTGTGTTTTCCGAAAGTGCGGCTTGTTTTCCTTTCTCGCGCAAGGCAAACAAGCCGTTTGGCTACAATTTTTCACGGGGCTTTCGATGTATATAGGAGAGTTTGTTGCGCGGCCCTTTGTTTTTAGTGCGCCGAGAAAAAGGACTTTGTTAAGGTTACTGGAAAAATTATTGCGCGCTTTGGTGAAGTAACTGTTTAATTGAATATTACGGGAGAAAGTGTAGGAAATATTTCTATGAATATAGGCTGAATACAAAATTACATAATTAGGGTCGCATAATTTTCTATTCGGAAATGAATTTTCCTGCAGAATATAATGGTTCATTAGATTTCTCCAATCAGTACAAATATTTATTCCAGTAAGCTGTACAAATTTTCTAATCTTCCAATCGACATAATACATCTCTCTAAAAACCTAATGACCTCCATAATCCTTACGCAACTGTCATTTACACCACTTGAATCCCCCACGACAAAACCAGCCACCTCCGTATAATTCCCAAACGTAATCACCACTTTCCCGCGAAAAAAAGCTCCCAGTAAATATCAAGTCCCTCACGAAGTTTGCGGTTTCTTCGCAGTGGAACTGGACGACCTACCTCGGCGAGGCGTTCGCCAAAACGAACGTGACTATAGCGCCGAGCGAGGACCGGGTGATCATCATGGACCTCAACTACCTGCAGAAGCTACCGCAGCTGCTGGCAGCCACACCGCGGCCAACCATAGGTAATATATATACCTCCTTATACATATATGTATACGTGCTACTGTACGCTAGAGGGTATTTATACACCTTATCTCTCGCGAGCAAGTTTCTATAACGTAACGTAATTTTCAAGCAGCGGGTATACGCTGGGGTTGTTATCAACGAATGATGATGAAACGCGCGTAGCTACTTTGCGGCAAACTTGCCCGCGACGTTTCGGAGTGCAGCTGGTTTCACTCTGGTCTTTACGGATTTTTTAGGTGGGTTTATGTTTGGTTAATGGAGGTGGGGTGATTCATCTAATTTGGAATATTATTACAAAAGCATTGCGCTCAAAGTGTACTTACTTGTTTGATCGGCTTTTTTACACTGAGCGTTATTGAAATAAATGTTTATAAATACATAAATACAATTGGATTTTCTAAAAGTAAATAATTTAACCCTTTGAGAAGCACATTTTTCTGCTGAAAATTAGCTTTTTTTTTAATTTTAATTGTTTATAACTAACTATGCAGATAAAAATTTGGATTTTTCTACTAAGAAGATATGTTTTACAAGATATGAGGATCCTGCGAGAAAAGGTATGAATGGTTTCGGGTTCAAAATGTTTCTGCCATGAACAAAAAACTGAAAGAAATTTGGTGTCTCACATATGAGACACCGTCCCTCAAAGTGTTAAACGATTTGAACTATCATTTTGTTTATAAAATGTAGGATTTGTTTTTTATATAAAGAAGTTCATAGTTTTCGAAAATTTGCAATTCCATGATAGTAGCTTTCGATGCAAGAGCTATACAGTTAATTTAACCTCGTGTGGAATAGATCACACAAAGTTGAAATAAATTTTCCTCTCGCGTATCGAACACTATATTTTCAGTTGAAGTGCGAAAAGCTCGTTTTAACACAGGCATTTTTTTCGAGCGTGCGAAAAAACGAGTTATGCGAAGGGTGGAAAACCTAATTTAAACTCTTTGCAAATTTGCGTAATAATTGATTGATTGGACAGAATTTGGGCTTATTCAATTACAATCATAACTAAGTAATATTAACATTTTACACAAAAATGACTAATCAAATGCTTATAATTAAACTGGATGCAGAATATGAGAGTTCATACATATGAAGTACGTATTTGCGATTTACGTGAATAATTCGTAAATATATCAATTCATTCTTGATTAGAGTTAAATGACAGAATTGCCTATATTTAATCACAGATACATATCAACAAATAATAAATCACCTCCAAAAACGTTTTGCTATTAAAAAATAAACATGGTGCATTTGTTTCAAACGTTATAAATTTGAGTCTTACATTCGAAAAAAAACCTTAAAAAATACATCATTTCTTTTGGTAATTATAATGCTATAGTTTTTTAAGCAAAATACTAAATTATTATAAGGTTGAAAAGAACTAAAAACGATTTAATAAATTATATTTTTATTTATTTTATTTTAATATATTTTTCTCAAATACTTTTAATTTAAGAAAAATATTACTCTTCATGTGCGCACGATCTAACTTTCTTAATTTGGTAGCATCTCAAGCATTTAAACTGTAAAATGCAGTTGCATTTTTTACATTTTGTCACCTTTTTACCAAATATTTTTTTGGACATTTTATCACAGTAGTTGCAACGAAGGTGTCCTAAATTTTCAAAACCTGGAAAACAAGTTATATTCATAAGAATCGCTTTGCGTGCACATAAAATTTATTTACTAAATTAATTTAATTTTCTATAGTGCTTTGATTATTTATACATTAATTAGAAAAGAATCTTTGAAAATGCTCTAGTAATTTTTTCAATTATATTTAATAGTATTAAAACATGTAAATAATGAAGTATTACCAAATTTTGTTGATTCGATGTTATCAGTATAAATATCTTGAAAGATATTAAATATATTATTATCATTTTCATCCCAGTCTATGTTAATTTCCTCTTTTATAAAACTTGGTTGCTCGTGAAATTCGGCCTCTGAAAAAAAAAACTAATTAATGCTGATAGAATAAAATAAAATATTCATTTTAAAACAAAAAACAAAAATATAAAAATATTATAAATATATTATTATTATTGAATTATAATAGGCAATAATAAGAACAAAAAAATTATAGCAAAAGCTGGTATTAAATTCGTTAATTTACTTTTTACAATTTGTATTATATATCTAATCCAATATATAAAAATCCCATTCGAGATTATATCGTTGAACGACTTTAATCAAAATTGCGAGATGTCTCGAACT
>UELX01005528.1:0-13454 GCA_900480035.1 Eupelmus urozonus | reverse complement strand
AATAATAATAATAATAATAATAATAATAATAATTATGTCAAATGGATAAAATAACCTATTACAGTTGTATACATTGATGCAGCTCAAATCGTTTCTGATCTATTTCATGTTCTAATTCGGATTAAAATGCATTATTTCAACTAGAGAAATCAATTAAGTAATTAAGCGCAAAAAATCTTTCGCTATTTAGATTTACATTAATTATATTTAGCAATACATAAATTTTAATTTTAATATTACTCCATTTAAAAGATTAATTGCTAGAATTGTGATATCTATATTGATTAATAATATTCCAGAAGTAAGCGTCTGAAACTTCATTTCACCGACTTTTCAACATTTTTAATTCGAGATTCTGAGTTTATTTCACATTTTTGTCTTGATTTATTGAAAAAAAATCTCGTTTTCAAAACTGTGAGTTCCTCACATCCTATCCAAACTTATTTTCACTCATTTGTTAAAAAAGAAACATAACAGACATACATTTAAAAAATCATTTCAAGTCTATCGTCGACTCTTCAATCAGTGACTAAAGAATTAGCAGCATTCACTATACACCAACTGCCTGATTTATTTAGATTATACTCCGGCTTAAAATGTTTTTTCTTATTTATAGCACATTATAAAGCAAACTACATACAAAGAAAAATAAAGTTACATTTATTATAAGTGCTTAAATACAAATTATTTCAAGACAACTTAAAAAAATGTTTTTTTTTTTAAATTAGAAGAATACAAAAATTAATTTAAACTAATTTAAAGGTAGATATGAGCAAGAGTATATTATCTGAAAAATCATCAGTTGTAATGCTTTCTGTGGTATACGTTTTTTTTATTGACGGCCTTTTCTGACGGTTGTTGCAGCGACCGTGCGAGTGACTCTACGTAGGCGGGCTGACGGTAATCCCCAATAGAGAATCCAAATTAGGTACTACTTATTCTGCCTAATCACTAATTGACATCGAATCTCAACAATACCGAAAAAAGTGGTCGCGTTTCTTCTCCTACTTCTACTTCACAAAGATTTCGAGATGTACACCAAATTATTAATAACTTTGAAAAGACTTTATGGATAAATAATGCTCCAATTATTTATTATTGATGTAAATACACTCATGTATCCGGTCCGGAATTCTTTAAAAAAAGAATTAATTTGAACACTTTACTTCAAACTGGCCTCTCAAGAAGCAACACAACAATGAAAATGTAAAAAGTACAACACAATGAAAAATAATGATCTATAAAATCGAGGACTTCTCTTTTAGAACTGTAGAAACGAACCGCTAAACCAACGTTCGACAAAAAATATACTAATATAAATAAAACCGAGAAAAAAGATTCAGATGATGGATAAAATTTTAAGTTTATACGTTCTTTAAATATTATAAAACTTTAGTTAGCGCCTCGTCTTGTTCGCGCATCTGATTTTTATATATAAAAATAAAACGTAATTTGGCTCTCTTTAAAGTATGATATTTTCTAATCTTTAAGCTTTCCATACACAATGAAGGTGTGAAACTACACTGACAATGAGTGATATTACCAAAGCGACCATTTAAAACAGATTTAGGAAGGAGCCAAAGTCCATGTCATTATTAGAAAATAGATCATACTGAGTCTTGTACAATAAAAGGAAAAAACTAAAGATAAAAGTATAAAAAAAAATGAAAGCCAATTATAATTAAGCTGATTGTTGCGTTACCACAGAAGCAATTTTATATATAACACGATAAATTTTTGTATATGACAATGTTGAGAGGAGAATGAAGAAACGTTTGATAATCTTATAACGCCAGCAAGAACTAACCCTTGTATGATGATGGCTGCGATTTGTTGTGTTTTCAAGAGTTTATAAATAACAGCGTTTAATTATTTCATACTGTCTTGGCATGTTGCGATTTCATAAAATCGGTGCTGCATACTGTATTTTACTGTACATGTGCGATGTGCAAAAAAATTGTAGGAGCAAGGCTTACTCATTTATACCAAGCCTGGACTAACTAAATACTTGGTACAAATAATTTCGACATTTGACGATCTACGAGCATGACTTTTTTTTTTTATCAAATGTGGGTGAGTTTATTTTGTATAATTATTTTGTGTAATAATTAGAATATGTGAGCCTCTATTACATAAGCGTGGCTCTCGTTAAATGAGTACCTTTTTCTCCCAAATTATAGTTTTTTTCCATGTATGCATAAGTGATCTCTCCATAACAATGTGGCAAGTTATAGAATTTGAAGTATCACCTGGAATAATAATTTGTTATATTTAATTTAACAATGATAAATTTATAAAAGTTATAACGTATTTTAACAGTAAATTATAATCCATTAATATATTCTTTTAGCTTATTAATATTTACTTTCTGTTACAAAATTATAAAATCAGATTGCATTATTAAATTTAATTTTGTTTAATTTGTTTGCAACACTATCTACATAAGCATTGTGTGCGTTTGTCATGGGTAGTCCTCGTCGCTTTTGTCACATCGTTCTGAAGAGACACGACTATTATTTCAATATGTCTGATATTGATTGTTTGATTTTCACATCAAATTAGAGACAAGTATAAGAACAAACAAAAATATTAGATTTTTTTCTCACTCCTTTTTCTTTGCACATTCTTTCAAATGTTTTGTTATGATAGACTATGATCTTCCACATAATTCTAAGTCATAGCAGTCAAAAGAAAGTATAGCTTATATAGTAATATATAATTTTATACTATATTTTGCGTTATCTGCAATAAGTCGATAATTTATAAGGAAAGAACGCAAGTTCTGAGTGGAAAGATTAACTATCGTGTAATTTCGAGATAACAAGTCTTTATTTATTTTTATTTTTCAACAAATTTTATAAAAACATTTTCTGTATTTAGAAATAAAGAATTGTATATATTTAAAAAATTGAATATTTCTTTTTTTAAACCATTTATATGGACTTCATAGACACTGTAGTTTCTCGTATATTTATTCTATCTAAATAATTGTAGAATTCAAAAATTTATTGTTTTCGTCAATGTTCTTATTTTTTGTTAATATAATTAAACAAACATTAATATTGTAGCAAATACAAGTGGAATTTTCTAATTATTGTTTAAAAATAAACAGTTTTAAATTAAATAATTTACAAAATCTTAAAAAAATAGTTGCATGCGTTTGTCAAGAGGACATAAGCTAAGCACATTAAAGATCTGAGTAAGTAGATTATGTTTTTAGAAGGAGAACAATAATTTGTATGTTTTAAATCATTAATTTTTTCTTTAACAAATATAAACGTAATGTAGAATATGGTTTTTTTTTAACGTTTAAATGATGTTTTACTTTTCCTTAACTAATGTCCTTTTAACAAATCAAAATTAATCATTAAATTTAATATTTCAATATTCATATATATCAGATTTAAAAAAAATTATTTTAAATTTAAAGATAAGAGTAGAAAGAATTAAAACATTAATGGCCTTTTCATTGATTCAGAAGGTATGTATATATACAATAAAAAAAGTGATTAGTAAAATTTTAATTTGATTTTAAAAAAGTAACTCAATTGAATGATATGTAGTTTCTTATATCATTTAAAGTTACTAAAAATGTAAAAACGCCTTACTGCACAGACACGGTGACTGAAATGTAGTGAAAGATAAAAAAGCTAAAGTAGGTATACTACTCCCTTGTACATAACGAACTGAATACATATAAGCAGGAAAAATTTGCACAGAAACGTTTTCTCCGCTGTTTTCAGTAAAGCGGCAATCTTCGGAACAAATGTCGACATTCCCATCGACGGCAACTCTCAGACAACGGCAACAACAGCAACAGCAACAGCAGCAGCAGCAGCAGCAGCAGCAGCAGCAGCTACAGCTACAGCAACAGCAGCTACAGCTACAGCAGCAGCAGGAACAGGAGCAGCAACAGCTACAGTCTTCTCTGAGCAATTCGAATACCCTTACGTTACCTGAGACCGAACAACTACGCAAGGAGGCTCAAGAGAGCTTGGAGCAGAGCTTTACACCCTGCCTAGCACGACGCCTCAGCCGCCAGTTTATCGAGCAGACACGCCAGATGCTGCCGCGCTCACCATCGCTTCCACGCGAACGCACCTTACGCTGCTCCTCGCCGAGCTCAAAGGGTTCGCCGTGCTCGCTCAATGGTTGCAACTTGGAGCGCTACCGCAGTCGGTCGCATGAGCGTGCCTCAACGCCCGCTGGTATGCGACGATCCAACAGCTTGCTCGAGCACTCGAGCAGCAGTCACGACAGGCGCTCACCACGCCGCAGTATCAGCCTCTTCGATGACGAGGATAGGTACCTATCACCCCTCGTACCCAGGCAGCCGATAATCAGCAACCTCGGCCGTAAATATCGAGATTCGGGCAAACTGAGCACGACGCCAATCGCTGTTGATAAAATCCAGGAGGAGCAACTCGAGGATGTGCAACTGCAGCAGCAGCAGCAGCAGCAGCAGCAGCAGCAGCAACAACAGCAGCAACAGTCAACGATACCCAGAATCGTCAAGACCGCAACCGACGACAGCTGCAACAGTTTCACTGAAAACAATTCGCTCTCCGAGTGCCCTTCGTTCTCAATGTCCAATTGTCTCGAGACTACGAGCAGCAGATCGGCAATTTCCGGCGAGAGCACGCCCACCGAGTCGAGCTCCAACATTCTCGACTACGGCTACAAGAAGAGCAATAGCAACAACAACGCAGTCAACATCAGCTCATCCTCTTCGACCAAGGATCTACAGAACAGGCTGCTCGCCGCCGAGAATCTCATCAAGGAGTCCAAGCTCAAGAATCTTGGTCTCTCCAAGTACAATCCGAATCTCTCTTCGAATTACAAGGACCTGGACAAGTGCGACAAAGAGTCTCTGGGTGCTCTCTCGGAGACAAGCAATGCAGCGATTGCTAAGCGGCGTAGCTACATTCCTAGCCTGAGGCTAAGATCGGGATCACTCACGAGGGATAGCTCGCTCAGCAGAGAGCGCAACAAGCACTTGACGGGCTCGGAGGACACGATAAGCGTGCACGCTCTCTCAACCGAGCGATCCCTCCTGAGTAAGTTCTTTAGGAGTCGAGATGTCGAAAGCAAGGACAAGAAGACCGAGATTCTGGATAAGCCTAAGCAGCGTAGAATCTCGCGGTTCTTGAGGCCAGACTTTTTTGATACGCCGCGTGAAGAGAGCCAGTACGTCAAGGAAAAGGAGGCACAAAAAGCTGCAGAGAATGAGCGTCGAAAGTCACGCTTTATGAAGAGAAGGAGCGAGAGTAAGAGCCGGCTCAGCAGCTTGATGACTAAACTCGACGACAAGCCAGAAGATGAGTCGTACGACAAAGAATTCAAGAATGAAGTCAACTCGTTGACCAAAGGCAGATCAGAGACACCGTCTAGAGAGCAACAAAAGTCCGATAAACAATACGTCGATGAGCTCGATTCAAAAACAATCAGCGAAAAACAACCGAGTATTAAAAACAGCTTTCTTCAGACTTTGGAGAGGAAGCTAGAAAAGTTTCGTTCCAGCGATGAAAGCTCTTCCAAGTCCAATCATAAAACACCGGTAACGCATGCTGACAAAAAAGCTCAATCCATCAATCTAGAGAAGCTAAACGAAAATGAAACCTCGATTCCACTACTTGAAAGTTCAACACCTTTACTCGACGAGCCGGTTCTAATTAAAAAAGCAATCAGCGTGGAGGATCTTTTAACGACGAACAGTAGAAATCAATCAATGCAGTCTCCGGTGAAAACCAGGAAAGTAAACTCGGTGCTAGGTTTATTTAAGAATAGCGAGCCAAAGAACGTCGATCAGAACGGAACAACGCGCAGTCAGGGACAAACAATTTTAAGCAAGCTTAGAAAGAACACGTACAAGGGATCACGATCCGACAGTGTACTCACAGCCGATACTTCCGTGAGCAAAATTCCAACTAAATTGTCTAAGATCGAAAACTCGAAGTCCGATAAAAAAACAGCTGGACCAAAAATTTCTCCAGACAAAAGCATGCTAGGTTTCAAGAGATCGCCGTCCAAGGATAAGGAAAAGGAACCAACTCCACCCAAAAGAATTAGCCCCGAAATGAAGAAGCCCACAATCACAATCGAGAGACTCTCCAAGACACTAAAGAAGCATCCAGAAAAGCTATTAAAAGATAAAACGGACAAGCCGGAAAAACCATTTGAGTTGAAGAAGGACACTTCCATGAGCAAATTCTCGGAAAAGAAGAGATCGCCAGAAAAAAGTATATCAAAAAAAAATTTATCGCCGGAAAAAGCACTGGCGAAGGCCAAATCGCCCGAAAGGATTCTGGATAATAAGCAAGTCGAGGACATAAATGGAGAAGCTGCGGAAAAACCCGTAACGAAATTAAAGAAAAAAATCGTACCTTCATCGATAACGTCAGAAAATCAAGCTGAGACTGCAAAAAAATGTAAGAAAGTCCTTAAATCAAAGGAGTCCACCGATAAAGACAAAGACAAAGATGGCGTTGAGAGTACAAAAAAGAAAAAAATAGTTCGAGTGGTCAAGAAAGTTGTCAAAAAAACATCTGATAGTTCCGAAAATAAACAAGAAGAAAAAGATAAACCGTCAAAGTCTGTGACAAGAAAAAGGATTGTTTTAAAGAAAGATAAGAGCCCCGAAGTTTTCATGTCGAGCATCGACAGCCAAACAGGAAGTCTGGAAAATCAAAGTTCTATAAAAATTAAAGAATCAACAGTTAAAGCGGATTCTGATGAAAGCGAAGCTAATCAAACTTTAGTTAACGTAAAAGAATCAGTAATAATTAACAATGAAGGAAAAACTTCGAATAATACAGATGAGTCTCAAGCTTCAAAAATTGAAACGAAACCCAATCGAGATAAATTAAAGCTCGATTTCTCAAAAATTCCAACGCACAACTTTAGAAACATCACGCCACCACGAAAAGAGTCCCCAAAGAGTGAAACTTCGAAGAGTGAACTAGGCGAAAATTCAAAAACATTTCAGAGCTGTCAGTCGGATGACATATCTGAGAAATTAACGAACTTGTCGAAATTTTCTCATCGAGCGGCTATTGCTGGAAATAGAATTGTCGTAGATAAACCCTTACGAGCTAAAGACATTGCAGAACTTGAGGCAGTGGTTCAAAGAAGTTTGTCAGTAACATTACCGAAAAAAAATCTCGTTGATAACAAAGAGAGAATATCAAATGATATCACAGTAGAAAATAATATTCCAACAAATTCTGAAAATAGTCTGTTAGAAATGAATAATGTAGAAGAAACAAGAGAAAGGAAGATATCTAAATCTTCGTCGAAAGATCCTTTAAGCATCGAAGATTTGATGTCGCCAATGGAAGACACGGAGAGCTTCGATTCTTGGTCAGTTTGTTCAGCCGACGTAAATCTCACTCGAGGAGACCTTCATTCGCCAACCTCTCCAAACTATTCATTATACACGCGCGGAAACAATCCACACGGAGAGTCCGTTATTGATAGAATAAGAAGAAAAAGCTTTTATTGTAGGTTTAATGATAAAAAGCGAAAAGCTTATTTGAACTCTCCGCCAACAGGTATCAACATGTCGTCCAGCATGACACTGCCAAGAAAATTCAGTTTTCATAACTCGAGGGAGGGTGACAAGAATCAAAAAGTTGACAATTACACTATGCCAAGCCGCAAAAATTCAGACAAATATTACAGTATGTACAACGATGATGCTTCTTTAATTAGAAAGTCACCGATCGAACGGGACAGGTATTCAGATGGTGGCAGTGTGTCGGCCTATTCAAGCGATTTGAAGTCACCAGTAAGCGATTTGTGTGGACGCATATCTTCTTCTTACGATCCTCTCAGAAAATATTTGTCTCCCACTTTTGATTCTAACCCTGCGCGCAGAAAATATCACAGCACCGAGCTGAGCACTGACAACGATTTTGCTGCTTGCAGAAATTCATCGCTAACTGATAACATTTTAGAGCCAAGTTTGAGTAAAAATCTTAATTCGCTTCCAAGAAAATACGGATCCAGCGTAACTGGCTTCGAGCCCAAAACAGTCGAGTATTACGAAGAGCTGCTGACGCCGAACCACACTAATTATCTAGGAAGTCGAAGGGCTTCTCCTCTTCCTCATGAGTACAAAAAATACGAAAATGGTTATTACAGTGGATGTCTGGATCTGCCACAATTTAATGCTGAGAAGTGGAAATGCCATTCTGACAAAGCATCAAAATCGGATCTTACAGAAGAATCTCAAAATGAACCACGAACAAGGTATTTTTACAAATAAAATTCTTTATTCGTTTTTTTTTTATTAATTCTTTATAACTTTTATTTTAAGAGTACTCCTCAAAGAAATTGAGAACTCAAGTGTGACAGCAGTCCCATATTAATCATTATAAAATAAGTTAACTTTTTTATTGATTTTTGAACATTAATTAGTAAGTGCTGCCACGTGTAAGTACGATTCAAAAGTATTTTTAAGAAAGATTCAGAAATTAAATTAACAAAATAAAGTCACAGTTTGTCAAAAAACTCAAAAAGCTAGTGGCGGTTTTTGTCATTTTCAAATTTGTCTGACGAAATATGGCTTTTTATTGCATATTTATTTCATCAAATTTTTTAAAAATATATTCTTAAATACTTTTTACACCTACCGAAACTCGCAGAAGCTTTTAAAATATTTCAAATAAATAAATAATAAAATTACAAAAAAAAATAGACTAGTCTAAGGAGGGCGCACTGATTACGGAGTTCTCTTAAATTAAAAATCTATAGTTCATCATTCATAGAAATTTTGACTAATTCATTATCACAATTTCAGAAAAGTCAGTCAATGTGTCAGTGAACCGGACGATTTATCTTCACACTCACTATTAGATTAATGAGCAACTACTTTCATTGCTGAATAATAAGCGTTTAAAAATTCATTAAGGTACTTAAAAACTGAAAAATTCCAGTAAATCATCGATTTGACCGACTAGTCATGCAGGACTTATATTCATAATTTAGTAAAAAAAATCTATTATTATATTTATTAAGTGCTGTGTAATTGCAAATAGAATAATTTGTAAGTTAAACTTGAGTCAATAAGAGCCAAAAACCTGCAAAAATTATTCAATATAAAGATCAGCAAAAGATTTAAGAGATCTTAAGTATGTAATGTATAGCATTTTTATAATCAAAAAAATACTGTCGAGACGAAGTATTACGACAATACAAATATTGTTTGATAAAATTTTTAACATCAGTGAGGATAATATGATTAAGAATACGTAAAAAAAAAAATCAAAAGAACAGTATGAATGCAAGTTGTTGCCAGATCTTTGAGTGTTAGAATCGCATTATTTATAACTGAGTTAATCTATTATGGGTTAATATAAGCCATTAATAGTATATTTGATAAATGATTTATTTGCTTCAAAAATAATTGTTTTTATTATATTCATTAAAAATCATATTGAGTGTTTAGTTTTTATATAAAATCAAAGGCCTATGCAATGTCATTTTATTCCTATTTAGTTTTTAAAAGTGTGCTTCTGGCAAATAGAAGTTTTTTAAACTTAAATAGTGATTTTCATATCACCATTATATTATTAATATATAATTAATAAAAATGTTAATATAAAAACTACTATGGTTACATAAATTATAGAAATATAATAGACTTGGTAGCCATCGTTTGCAGGAAGATTGTTTTGAGCTAAATTGAGTTTCTTAATTCAAGTTCAGATTATTTCTTCTTTATACTGAAATAGCTGTACTGTAAGTTGTTGATCATAAAATTTAATAAAATAGAGAATCGTAAAAAAATGGGAAAAATTTATTTTTATATTTGCGAATACTTTTGAAAAATTTCTGACTGATTCGCTATCTACATACCCATTGTAAATTCACTAGTTTTACATAGATATTGATATACTGAAATGTAAAAAGGCCCAGAACAAGAAAATTTTAAATGTCTTAAAATTTAGATGATGAATTAGTTTAAAATTTTGCAAGATCATTTTTGAAGATAAAAATTAATTTTGCCCAAAAATTTTGTGATTTGTTATTTGATTACATTTTACGAGCAATAAGCTACATATTTCAATAAAACTACTTAAAAAAAAATAATAATAAACTTCTAGTTCCTTGTATGGATATTATTATTAGTCATGTAAATGCTTTGTGAAATAAAGAATTAGAAAATGTGTTTATAATTCTGATTCTTGTTAATGTTTAAGTAATCTTACGCATGTTATTTACTATGTGTTTTTTATTGATATACATATTTTAAAATAAACATTTGAATTGAAAAATAGTTATTTTTTTACCTTGCTTAAAAAATAATAAATACCTATATAAATTTATTAATCCCTTAAAAAAAAAAATTATTCTGTATTTTATTCTTGATAGATATAATGAAAAGTGTTCATTTATTTTTTTTATTTGTTTTCTTTGACAAACGTAACCCTAGTTAACTTAATCTTCGATTCAACAGTCATTATTTCGTGGATGATTAGGTAATAATAAATACTAATAATAAGTCCTTGAATTTTTAACATAGACCCTTGAAATTTTTCCAGAAAAGGGTATGCTTGGCTTCAAGAGATTACCATTTACAATAACAAGGAAACAGAACAGACTTCATTAGAGAATTAATATTTATTGTCGCATTATAATAAATGACCAATATTTTAATTTAATTTATCGAGTTACAATAAATATTTTTGAACAGATAATAACTAAATAATGCTATATTTTTAATTTAAAATGAAAATGAAAATTATTTTATTCATTAGAATTAGTTATAATTAAAATTTATTTTCCATTATTATAATAATAATTGTAAAGAAATTAATAATTTGAAAAATTAGAGTTAGGAGTATTCATCCTATAATTAGATGAGTTTGAACTTAGAGATGAAGCAGTATAATATCCTGTTGATCTTGGAACTCTAGTGGATGTTGGTACTCTAAACACCTCATCATTTTTTTTTTTATTATCTTGATTCTTCTTTACAAAACTACTTTGTGGATAATTCTTAGGACAATTAGAAAGAGATGATTGAATTATTTGATTTGGAGGTGTTTGATACTGTAATCTAATTTTTAAACAATAATTGATAATTAGAACAGAATTTAGTACTTTTATAAAAGTAAAAGGAAAAATTGATTGTAATTAATTTTATTAAGATTATTACTATAAGAGTATTGATATAATTTACAATATACTTACGAAGTATAAGCTGCAGTTGATTGTGCTATCTTATGATTTTCTTTTTGCATAAGAGCTACATTTATCTTTAATTTATTATACTTATAATAAACTTTTTTTAAATTTTCAGCACTGACCCAGTATGCTTCTTTTAATGCCTGATATTTAGTTTCCTGTAATTATTAATTAATTTATTTTAATACAATAAATATAAATTTGAAATATAACACAAATATATATACATAATCTAAAAATGAGTTTTCTTTAAAAAAAATTAAACAATTTACATGTTCATCAGTTCTTTTTAAGCAAATAGCCAATTGTGATTCTTGAAATTGCTGAGCTTGAAGGACTTTTTCAAGCAAATCTGTAGGCTTATTAAAGTAATGAGCTATTTGAGGACTTGTGGGCTCTTTTAAAGAAAGAGAAATTGTGCCAATAGAACCACACTGGAAACATCTTTCTTCAGCTATATACAAACATAAAATCGAAAAATGTCTCATAAAAACACTGTTTAATCAAGAAAAAAATTAAGAATCAGATAAGTACCTTTGCCTATACACTTATCGCAGTAAACGTGACCACATTGAGTTAAGTGGAACTGTGATTGCTTGTTTTCAACCTTTAACCAACAATTGTTGCATCGCATCCACTCCATTATTATACTTCAAGCTGTCTTTTAAGTGAAAAACCGATTATTTACTTTGACAAGATATTCCAAACTCAATGCAGTTTCTACCGGATTTTCCGTTAACTGTCATCCTGCTCCTGCAGCTACACCGGCTACACGGCGCTGCATCATGATAAATGTTACTATAAAATGAAATTTCCCTAGATGAAATATTTTTAATAACCATATCTATAAGGGACATTCCACAATTAGCCAGACACGACCAGCCAACCATCTTTTCCGATTCTTATTCGGTATACTGCGTTACTAAAGAGCTACTTCCTATCTTCAGTATTGCAACCTCTATGACTGTAGTCGAAAACGCGATTAATAATTAAAGGTTAGAAATATCAAAACAAACACGTTGGTGTAAATACCTACGAAAAAGTTTGTATGTATTATATAGTTGTAACTAAGCTAATCACGGTTTTTTTTAAATAGTATAGATTCAAACTACAATCATAGAGGTTGTAATACTGAAGATAGGAAATAGCTCTTTAGTTTAGTAACAGTATCCCGAATAAGAATCGGAAAAGAAACGGAATTGCAATGGGAGGGAATGGCTGGCTGGCCGTGGCTGTCCGTGTCTGGCTGATTGTGGAATGTCCCTAAATCACAATCGTAAAAGCTAGGTATAAACTGCATCCACAAACAGAAACTTAAAATACTGAAAATATCAAAATTCAAAATTTAAAGGGTTAAAGGGTCTAAAGTAAATTTGCTTATAAAAATAATATGAATCCTAATAAATTGAAATTTTTAACAGAGAAATACGAAAAAGAAAACAGAAATTTGAAATTTCACGAAGAGTTCATAGCCTTGCCTGGATTAAACCCTGTATCAGGCAAATTTTATTCAAAATATGATGTAACCTCATCACAAGAAGCTCCAGCAGAATTCGTCAAGCTTGTAAAAAAATGTGCTTCATCTACACCTAAAGATAGTTATGATTTTCCTCCACCTACTATAAATATGGAGTAAGCTATTAATACTTATATATATTATTATTTTTAAACATTTTTAAAGCAATTAAAAATGAAATTTCATATCATTTAATTATATTTGTTTTTATATGTACAATTTAAAATTCTTTCTTATTGATCTTTTTTTTTCAAAGATATGGATGGTTTTTCAAGACTTTGATCCCCCGAACTTCAGATAAAAGACTTTATTTTCCAAAAACACAATGTGAAATAACGAAAAATCCAAAACCAATAAAATAATAATAGTTTTATAAAATTTTATAAAAATGTAAATTAATATTATTCAACAAGGTATTCAATTTCTTAATTCATGACTACTGGAAATATATCAAAGTAATTTGGTAAAATATTCAAAAAATATTTTAATTGTAATAAGGTTTTAATTAGACAAATAATAAACAGAAACTTTAAATTAATTTTACGCTCTAGTTTTGCATTCAATGCATTAATGGTTATGTACAACTACATCATGGTAAATAAATATTATTCCTTACTATAGCTAGTTGTATTAAAAAAAATCAGGGGTAGGATTCTGATTCCTTATGTCGGTATATAGACATAAAGGTATAAGCGCTATAACCGATCATATATTTTTATAAAGGTTAGTAGTTTTAGGCCAAATTTTC
>UELX01005527.1:0-13456 GCA_900480035.1 Eupelmus urozonus | reverse complement strand
TCTCTCTCTCTCTCTCTCTCTCTCTTTCTCTCTCTCTCTTTCTCTCTCTCTCTCTCTCTCTCTCTCTCTCTCTCTCTTTCTTTCTTTACCTCTCTTTCTTTACCTCTTATATACTAAATACAAGTTTTTCCAATAAAGAAAAAAAGATATTTAAATAATTAAAAGGGAAAATTAGTTCAAATGAAATTATAAAGAGAACAGTAGGTTGGGGCTACTATTAAGAGCAAATAAGCAAATCACAAGATAAGTATAAGTTTACAAATAAATATATTTCCAAGTAGAAATTTGTCCATTTAAAATGGCTAAAGGTTAAGAAATAGCACGGAACCCATTTTTACTAGGTATTAACAAGCTATTAAATGGAATCATTTAAACTAGGGTTTGATTAATATCATATTTTAATATTTCTTACAGACATTGAAAATAACAGAACTGGTACCGGTAAATCTACGACCTCCTTTTACAGTTATTATAACTAGGTGAAATTATTTGTATATGATGTATTTAAGACGTCTACCTCTTCAAATATTTGCAGCTTCGTTTCAAATACTAATGAACACAGCTATAGTCTTTCCGTGCCAATGTTGCAGCAATATTTTTACAAAATGTGTAAAATGTGTAATAACCCTAACAGATATTGAATTTTGGGCTTCAGTTCTGCCCTGCTTGGATATGCGTGCATCTCAATGAGGAAAATAAAAACAAGATAAAATAACAAAAAATAAAATGAAAAGAAAAAGGATTGATTAATCTGCAGTAAATGCGGGGAGAGTTAAATAATTGAGTATTTTGGGTAAGCAGAAAAATACGCATTGGCACTTCCACCCTACCGGAGTGATGCGACTACGTATTACCGCTAGTAAGGTGATTACGATTTGCTTACATTTAAGTGCTACTTTTAGTTCGTCGGGATTAGAGAAGTTTGATGAAAGTTTATTTGGGTTAATTTCAAATGTATGGTCGGGGTTTATTTCGTGTAAAAGTTGACACAGAAACATGGTTTGGCAGCTTTTTACGCTTTGTTTAACAGTGCATATTTGTAGCGAATAAAAATAACTTTATTTTTATTGTAATTTCTCAATCAAATGCTTAATTAACGCCCGTATGCATGCGATACAATGCAAAAGTTTTTTTCTAATTAAGTGTAAACATATAATCAGTTAATGCGAGAAATAAGGGCGATTGTAATTATTGAATTTTTTTTTTTATTTAAGAGTTATTAAATTTATTTGGTTATTTAATTATTGTATTACAATTTATGTAAAAAGTTATAGTGATGAATTGAAAAGTAAAAACAGTATTTTTATTTAGATTTATTTAGATTTTATTTAGAAACTACTGATTCAATATCAGTATTAAAAATTAATTACACGGAAAATAAATTGCCAGTGTACAAGCCACTGAATCGTGGACAGTCCAATATAGTTAATTTTTTTGATCAGAGGAATAAACTTAGCACTCGGCGAAAATTAAAAAGGAAGTATCGGAAAAATTTTCAGCGACAATCAGAGCATAAAAAAGCAGGGAAAAGAGGGGGCGCAAAAGAGCTCACGGGAAGAAATCGCATAGCACGAAAAGGGGGACAGCAAGAGCAAAAAAAGGCAGCAACCGGTAAAACGGAGGGTCGTCATATCTAAATTTCAAATTTAAATAGTTGCGCCCTTTATGATACGGCCAGCGCCACAGCGAAAGAGAGATAAAGAAAGAGAGAGCGAGAGAGGGTGGGGGAGGGTAAAGAAAATTTAAAATTTGCTTGTGCTCGCAATTTCCGGCTTAGATGCTCTCGCGCTTTCCCGAGCCGCGAGAGAGTCCAACTTTAATTGCATTCTACGAGGCAAATCCGCAAACCGCTCGAGCGGCTCTCCCCCTCGATAACGATGCTTTCCCCCACCGCACTCACACATACACACACACACACACACACACATATATATCGTGGTGATGCTACTGGCCTCTCGCACTCTCTTTATGCGGCCCGTGCGAAGGTATAACTCACTGTACGCGTAATAAAGGGCGAAGAATATTCCGAATGAGTTATTCGACCTTTATGATAAGAACTAGCTTCGTCGGTGCGCACCCAGGCTCTCTCTCTCTCTCTCTCTCTCTCTCTCTCTCTCTCTCTCTTTCTCTCTTAGTCTTCTACGCTACGCTTCAACGCCATCGCTGCTACGTGGGTTATGCCTCTACACTTTATAAATTATATAATAATCTTCGTGACGTGAAGAATATAGGGACTTATCGCCTGAGATTCTCGGGTAACTTAATCTTTTTCTCACCTTCACGCGTGGAGGAGAATATAAGGGAAAAAGAGCTGTGTGGGGTAAGTATATCATCGGAGTCATTTGATCGTGTTGACGTAGTGAAAAACAAGCTAATATGAGAAAAGTTTTATAAATATTTTCAAGCCTGAATAAGGTTTATTTATACGCGTAGATGTTTACTTTTAATAAAAAAAGTTTTTTAAGATGTTTAAATTTAAAGTTTTTTATTCATCGGCTTTGGATAAAATTTTAAGAAGATTTTAGAAGAAAGTCATAATCAGAAGAAAGATATAGTTTTATCTGATTAGTAAATGTAAAACGAAAAGAATGGTCACCTTTCCTTTAGAAATAAAATTATGAGAGATAAGTTTTATACCAACCAGTGAATTTTTACATGAATTTATTTCTTAATTTTTAGAATAGAAAGTTCACTTTGATTATTTTAATCGCAAAAATTTTTCACCATAAAAGTTAATAACAATTTATCTGAAGATTTCTTTCTGTTAGCTCAATCGGTAAGCGTTACTTTGTGTCACTTTAGCCCACGTGTGATTGTTGCTACATAATATGAAACGGAACCTCTTCAGCGCTGTTTCACGAGGTTAACAGAGAAACCGCAGCTTTCCAATTGGTTCAACGATGCTTGAAACCGTAGTGTGAAAAAGATTCGCTCTTTTAGGATAATCATTCTTTCATCTGGCATGATTGATTTGAAGGTATTTTAAAATGGACTACATTGTAAGTTCTTGGGATTTTAAGAATTTTAACATCGAGTTGATTTTTAAAAGGTATTCAAGGGAACGCGGTTGTCTTGATCTGCCTATTCTTATCGCCATTCAACTGAAATCAGCTTCTGAAGAAGAATAAGAATGTTTTGTTTAGGGTGCTTTCTGGAATGCGAATAAAGTAACACAAGTAGATTATAAGTAAATTTAAAATAAGAAGTAAAATATATCCTAATAATAAAAAGTACAGAAGGAATTCATGAATAAATGCTTGAGACTCGTAGAAAACTTTGATGTGGCTCTTCTCAAGTCTGTACGTCAACTGCTACAAAATTCAGATAACAAGAGCCCTCGGTTTTGTTGAAGGTGGGAGCTTTCTAATTATTTTGGAAAACCCTCGCTTGCGACGCACAATATTTTAATCTGCAATTTGGCCTATGTAGACACGCGTGGTACCTTTTCGGTCTGCAATAAAAGAGCTTTAGGCCAGTTTTAGTTTTCCCTGACCCTACTATAAAATTTATTGTTTCTAAAAATAGCCCTTTTTATGCGTCTACATTTTTTTTCGTTTGAGAATTTCTATATTTTTAACAAATGAGAAGCAATAGCCTCAAATGTTACCGATAAACAAAATCAGTGCAATTTGTTTCGAATAAACCTTACGTAAAAACAGATGGTAATAAAAGTTAATTGTTTTTAAATGATTAATGTAAAAAATATATTGACAATCCGTACATAAAATAAAGTATTGTTGATTTTTTTTGAAAAATAAAAATGGACAAGCCTATGAAAATGTAAAATGAGAATATAACTATATTTCTAACAAGTAATAAAATAACTTGTTAGAATAAAAGTTATTTTTTCATTTATCAAGAAGCAAAATTAGTTACGTCAGCATTTAATATACTGATCACATCAATATCAGCAAATAAATATAATTTGATTTCACGCAGCGTTGGAACTACAATTATAATTCTGCAACGTTATCTACCTCGATCAATCGATTATCGGTGATGAAATTACACCTATTCATCATAAACAAGCTGGAAATTATTTGCTTTTTGAAATCTCTCATTATCAGAAGTGTAAGCGACATCAATATTGACCTGTTCACACTAAAAATTTGCACTGTTCTAAAATAAACAAATGTGAGCTTATTACCCTCTCACTATCATTTATAAACGCGTTGAATCTTTATTAATCAGTTCATTTCGGCGCGGTCCAGCGAACGCGTTAATTAAACGATTCGACGCCCAAGCCGAGGTGATGCGTTCGCGTTCGCTAACTCGTTCGTTCTATCTCCAGTAACAATGACATCAGCAGTAGTTTGGTGGCCGTTTCGAATTAATGTGACAGACATTATTTTGATGTTTTTGCTTCGTTAATAAAGCTGATTTTCCATTAGAATTTTAATTAAGGTATATAATACTATGCTTATTAAGGTGTAAATATTTTGCTGAATTTAAGTTTAAAAAAAATAAGATATTGTATCATATAAATAATAAAAAAATGCTAATGTTTCTACCGATTAAACTTAAACACCTCAATACCGGAGTTTCCAATTCATCGTTGTCTAGTGCTCTTCAAAGCTTTTCGAGTGCTTAGTTCTTCTTCCTACTAGCGCTTTCTCCTTTAAAAACCTGTAAAAGACATTACTTTTGAAATCTCATAAATTTAAAAATAAATTAAACAATAAATATCTTAATTAAATTATTTTAATAACTATTATAATTAAAATCCTAAAAACAAAAGAAAAAGTGTTTACTTAACAAGGCCAAGTGAGCCAGTCTTCCAAAAGAGATTTAATTATTGAAAAAATAAATCAATGGTATTAATCCTTTCCAATTTTAAATAAAATAAATGAAAAATCTTTATAATCTAATTATAATTCAAAATACATTTTAATTTTTTGCATCTTCAATAAAAATATTGCATAAAAATTTAAAACTAAATTATACTTATATTTAATTTTTCGAAACATCAAACTTTTTAATTAATTTTCTAAAGTAACTAATAGTAAATTAATTCTTAGTAAATTAATTAGTAATTTAATTAAGCGATGAATATTAAATTAAATTACTAACTCATTTCAAAATATCAATTTATTAGTAATAAACGATAGATTCCTTTTTAAATTACTATTAGAATAAATTTAATATAAAATACAATCAAAATGCCATAACATTATAATAATGAAGAATATTCAAACCTGATAGTCATTAGAGCTAGATAATAAAACAATTTTACTTCATCGATAGAATTGGAAATTTAAGACAAACTTTTTTTACGAATTCTCAAAATGATCAGTGAACATTTAAAAGCTATTTCTCTATCCTGTAATAGCAACGATCTGCAATCGTCGTTCCGCTCAATTTCAAGACGTAAAAGTGAACCAGAGTATGCAAAGCGCGCGCGAGAGAGAGAGAGAGAGAGAGAGAGAGAGAGAGAGAGAGAGGAAAGAAAGAAAGAAAGAAAGAAAGAGAGAAAAGAGAGAGAGAGAAGGATAAAGAATTGACGCGACGACGCTGCTACGCGCCTGACGCAACGTGCCGTTACTACTGATCAAGGCACGCGCTATGCTTTGCATGTCGAGCACTCCTAGCAGAGAGCGAGAGGGCGTTACGTGTCTGCGTCTCGAGGTCCACGGCACTCTAATTTATGATGTAAGTTGAAATAATAATTGGGTCATTTCGGCCGAGGGTGTCCCATGCATTTTACTAAGCCATGGCTAAGAGAAGAAAGATCGGGGTAAAAGACCTGAAATAATCGAGAATCGTGACTCTTTTGCGTACAAATTTCTTGATTTAACGACGAACATTTAAAAACTTCGGACTGAAATAAATTGACATTTACATTTTCTAAATCAGTTTTAAACGCTCCCTTTTTCCGTTCTTTTTTTCCGCTCTTTTTCCGTTCAAAGAATTGACTGCGAATAATATAACAAAATTATATGAATATCAACAAATGCAAAATAAAAAAATTTCTGCTTTGATAAGGACCAAAAATTATTTTAATTTGAGAAATTTTTTAAACCACTTTATTTTTGTTACAACAATAGTTAAAAATATTTTCAAATTTTCGACAAACTTAAATAATAAATTTGAACTTAGAAGATTAAATAGCTACGAATTAAAGAATAAAGTGTTCGAAAAGCACTCGAAAACGAAAATAATATTCCATTTACATTTAAATCTTAATTTAGATAAAGCAAGTAAGTAAATAACATTGATCAAGAATTAATGATTGAAAATGAAATATAGATTTGTTTATGTACTCAAATTGTTAAAATAAACTTTTCAGATATTGGTGGAACTAACTTAGTTATTTAATAGATTAAATATTCATTTATTTTATTTATATTTATTTATTTTTATTTTAATCAAATAAATTATATGTATGAGGACAAAATGAGAATTTAAAAATATTAATTTTGTGGAGAGATAATAAATTAAATATTTACGTCTAATCAGCGTTCCTTCTATAAATATTTAACAAATAATCCAGCTATATCGAAACGACTACCGCAATAAGCCACTTGACCAACTAAATCCCTCCATAAATATCCAAGAGAGCTTACCCTCGCCTGCGCAAACATTTCATCCACCGTCGTTGTCGACCCATTAGCAAATAAGAAAAATCATAAAGCAAACACGCACCCATTTCGAAAGTGACAGGACTTAAACCGACTAGGTTGTCAACAGTAATGATGTCCTCAGCATAAATGGCACTCTAACCGTTTAATTTCAACATTAAACAATCATAAAAGTAACATTTCCTCATTTAATGTAACCATAGTAAAGGGATCGGAAAATTTCCTCAAGCCCCAATATCTGCCGCCACACATTAGTGTAAGTATGCATGAGAACTCCCGGGAAAGATAATTACGATAATGTCACGTGGATTCCGTGCTGCACGGCTACGAAAAAATTTCACCGACATCAATCACTCGCGCAAAGTGCCTCCAACTATATGCCGGTAACCGATAGCTATACACGTGGAAGAAGTAAGCGCTTACGTGGTTTGAAACAAAACCGCTTGCGCTTTTTACGTAATCAGAGGAAGAAGGGGTGGAGATGGTTGAGTTGAAAGAAGTTGATTGGATCGGAGTTTTAAAGTAAGAGAGAGGGAGGGAGAGAGATGACGGTGACGCGGTTAAGCGCTTCGATTTTATATGGATTGAGAAAAGCTTGATACGGCTTCTTGCGTGCTTTCAATGGAGTGTAATTAAAGAGTGCGGATAATGAGATGTTTTCTTGCAGTGGAGTTTTATTGGAAAAACGTAAGGTAAAGGTAAAATAAAGGGTCGAGAAAATGAGACTGAAGGTTGAGGTTAGATACGGATTTTTATGCAAATATTTTTTTTATGATTAATGACTTATTTCCGTGTTAAAAAAAAAAAACAGATTTTTTTACTTGATTTTTTCTCCTTTGAATCCAATTTGATATCTGCAAAAATTATCTGAAAAAAATTAGCTCGAAATATCAGGTGTGGAAATTCAACTTAATAAATTATATGTTTAAACTAGCCCTGTTAAAAAAAATCATCTGAAAAATCATGTATTTTTTCAACAGTGAATTTCCAAGTGAGTAATTATTTGCTGCATTAGATAGTATAAAAGTTTCAAATGAATTCTTTCTTTACCTTATCACTAAAAATTTATTTAAAGTAGACCTAAGTTGTAACCAAGTTTTAATATTTATTCAATCAATGTTATAAATTCAGTTTAATTCAATTTAAGAATCATTAAGATTTCCTACATCATAAAGACTTTTGTTTGAGATTTAGGCTTTTATATTAAGTAAATTACAACTACGGATAGAATGCGCATCCAGTGCGGTGAAATACGTCAACTTTCTAAACTTGGCGCACAAATGCAAATTTTTTTTCTTTATCTTTCTACTGGTGGTATCTACTGGTAAATCAGATTTTCTGAAATTTTCTATTTTTTTATAAATGAAACCAAAATATGTTTATTTTTAATAATTATTGAGCTAATTATTTTTAATAATTTAATGTATTTTTAATTTTAATAATTTTTAAATCTTTTCAATCGAAGATGAGATTTTTACATAAAAAGTTGTTTTATTTAAAAACGGGCTGCACCCTGCAACTAAAGATTTGTTTGACTTTGCTATCTCATTTTCAATATCGTAGAGCAGGTGTAACAGTTTTTGAACAAATAAAAAGGAAAATTTTTCTAATACGATATCAAAACAAGATATAATTCAACTTCTCACTCTTGCTCCAGAGTTTTGGTCTTGCAATGACTTGATCAGAGAGTTTGGTTACATCGAACGGGAAACTTGAAAAGCAAAAAAAATAAGTAGCAGAAAAATGAAATTTCTCAATTCCTAAAAAAAATTGTTATAAAAAGAAGTAAGTCATAAAAGATTTCACATTCATTAATTACGGCAGCGATAAAAGAGATCACGTTCAAAAAAGATTTCTGATTGAAAATTTGAATGAATTATTATTTATGTTAAAAAGTGTAAGAATTAAAATTGGTTTTACTAAATTTAGCTAATTGAAACTCTGAATTTTATTTTAGTTGAAGAAGGTGTACGTGTGTAAGTTTAAATATTTTGGTAAAACCCGTATTTTTTAAATAAAGTTTGAATCGTAGTTTCATAAAGATCATTGTACAGTTAAATAGCATGAATTTCTATAATTTTTTCAATATATTAGATAGAACTTGATTAAATTATAGATCACGATTGTTTTGCCAGAAAACTTACTTTATGTGGATATTTAAGACAAAATCTTCATGAAGGTGAATTTTTATGTTTCTATTTGACAAAAAAGTATGTATTTGTCGCATAAAATTCTACGCAATCATTCCACTGTAATAATAATGAAGCTATATTTTTAGTTATAGTTTCTGATAATCTTAATCACAGTTTATAAATATCAATAAATTTTAATATTTTATTCTCTGACACCGAGCACTGTAAAGGTGCTTGTGATGATATCGCTCGAAACTTAACAAAATGTTCTAAAAAAGCTACTCTATAATTTTCATCTAAGAATAACATTACCTAATCCTTCTAAATATTTTTGAAGTTGTTTTGTTCGAAAAAATACAGTTTATTTATTTTTAGTAAAATTTTGAGTTTTTTACATTTTAATACCAATTCTACTGTATGGAAGATTATTATTTTTATTATTATTAATATTATTATATTACTTTGTTTTTAGCAGTAACTACTGTAATTTGTCTCTTTACGTTTCGTATAATTTTAAAACAATGTAAACACTAATCTGCGACAGTTGATTTTTTGTTAGAAAACTACTGCATTCTTTATTTAATGAGATAACTCCGTACAAATTAAAGAGAAGTTTGTCATGCAAAGTCTGTCGAAAAAGAACGTAATTAGCGTCATTGAGCTTCTGGTATTAATTAAACTTCAGTCCTTTGAATAAGATGCTGACAAAAAGGAAACTACGCAAAAACTCAAACATTAATAAAGCTTTTTCAGTAAATTACTGTCATTTAAATAATTAGATTAGCTCTTGTGATCATGAAAACGGAGTTTTTCAAAGAAGATTCACATCACGACTGCAGTTACAATAGTTTGGTCCAGTTACTTTATTAAACTTTGTTTAACTTACCGAAATAAAGTTATCGGTATATTTACGAAATTTAATATAAAAAAGAAATAAAATTCATATCTAATATTTGCAAAAAATTTTCGAAAATACATATCTTGAATATTATCTCAGATTCGATAAATCAACAAGACCAAGATACAAACAGTCCTGCGCCAATTTATCAATCTGCCACTGTACGTAGCTCGTAAAGAAACATTTATGCCCCAATAAATCATTGTTAGCGAGCGTATTTATGGCATGTCATACCTCTATACTCGCGATAATCTTTGAGTTGCTATGCTGGGGAGAGAAAATTTCTTCTTCTCCTCTGCCATAACGGAGAAAAAGCAGGTGTCGCCAAGTGAAACAGACGCCTTCATTCCCAACAGCCGTAACCACGCCTCTGTGTGTGCAGCCGTCGTTTAGCGGCACTTATAACACCCCCCCCTCTCCGTCCTCAACACCAGCGCCCGAGCTTTTTTCCACCCTTAGCTTCGTCGCGAATTTTCGAGCTCTCCCGCGGAGAAACGAGGAAATGGAACTTACCTTTGCTCTTTCTCGGCGTCGTTCAAGAAAGGAGACGGTGCTCCGCTGCTCCACTTAGCTCAGGGCTTCTTCTATAAAACAATTAAAGTACCTTCCTCCGGAGCGCCACCCCCGGGCATTTTGCTTAATGAAAAAGGTGCCCGTTCGCGGAGTCGCTGTCTGGTGATGTGTTCCCCAGACTAGGAGAATTCCGCGCAGATTGTTTCTCTCCTCTCATTTCCTCTTACGCTCTCTTCCATGCACTTCCTGTCCCGCTGCTGCCGGGGCTTTCTTTCTTCTCTTTTTTCGCTTACTACTCGCTTATGCCTTGTCCCTGGACTTTTTTTTTGCTTCAAATCTTTCGCTGCCGCTGTTGCGCCCTACTGTGGCATCGCAGTGTGCCACACTACGCTTGACGATATAGCCTAATACGTCCCAGTATGCTGGGTTCTTGGAAACTTCTGCAGAGATAAAGATGGTAGCTTCAAGTTAAGACTTGGATTTGTGTAAGTACTTAGGATCGTGAGAAAATAATATGGAATAGAAGCTTTTCAGAATTCCACGAAAGAACAGTTCGCTCAAAAAGTTGTCTCGTTGGAGATGTTAAAGGTACAGTCGGGAGAATCATATTTATTTAACCAAGGATTTTTAATGTTCAAAGTTATTTTCTGAGTCTTAGCTGGGCAAAGTCCTCTTTTGGTCGTTTCTAAAGTTAACTAGTTTTCTTAAATTCGAGGTCGCTTTAGGTGCGCCTGGTGTTCGTTAATTTTAAGTAGCTAGATCTTTTAATTTTCCGGGGGATTTTAATTTTTAATTTATACTTCTTGTTAATTTGTAGATCCCCTTGACTTCTCCCTACGTTGTTTTTAATTTAAAAGTTTTGTGTGCTTTAATTAAAAGCGACGCTGAAATTGAATGTTATAAATTAATTGTATTAACCTTATTTTGACAAATTGACAATAGTGAAGATTGAATCAAAGAATTTTTAAACTAAGTTTGAAATCACAAATAAAAAAAGTTTAAAATTAACCCTGTACATAATTTTATCAAAATACATCGTTTAACTCAATGTTTATGAAATTAACGAAAATTGCTAATTAAAATTTTGTATTTATACTCAAATTTTATTTAAATTATTGAAAACAATATATTCAAAAATTATAATATCGATCGATACAATATAAATATAATATTCAACTTTGTTTTTGCAATAAAACTACACAGAGAACTTACAAAGAATTTTCAAAAATTGACATTTTTTAAACTTTGGTTTCTGACAACATCCAGTTTCCGCAATAAATCTTGCATACCGTAAAAAACAATCGGCCTTATAGTAACATCAACAGAGTCGATTCAGCATTCAGAAGTTAAGACATACTACCCGATTCACATTCGCAAAGCTGGAGAGGCGAAGATTTCTTTCGGCAAGTAGATTATTTTGCCACGCTTTTTCGCGCGCGAGAAGAAAACTTCTCCTTGTTGCATTTACGTTAAACTACTTTTTTCCGACGGCCGAGAAGGTGGATGAATCCGATAGAGAGTTTACTTCATTTCCAGAATTTCTAAAATTGACTTGTCTACTTTTCGAGGCGTTTCTATTCAACGTTGCTACTTTCAAGTCTGAGCGCGAGTCCACCTCTCGGACTGCTATGTTCGACAGCTCGAAACTGAAAACTTGGAAGTGGGGTTGTTTGTTTGTCTGTGTAACGCTTGTTCTTTTTTCATTCGACTCGCGTTCGGCGCTTGTGCAAGTTGAGAATGAGAAGTTTGTGCAAGGATTGAAAGAATCGAAAGAAATTTTTTTGCATTGCATGCCAGAGATGATAAATTCAAAATACGTATCTGAATTGCCGTAAGGATTTCAAACTCCATGCTTGTTTTAATAGGAAATAAAGTATCGCATGTTATTTATGTATTTTATGGTATGTGTTTTGGTATTCGATATTGAATCTAAATTATTTTTAAATATTATCTTTTTACATATCATAATATTTCATCCAGGAATAAATTATGTATAAAATAACTTTTACAATAATTAGAACCTTTCCTCGTCTTTCTAAGATCAACAATAAGTAGACGTTAACGAAAACTGTCAACAAAGCAAATTATAAACGCAAAACTCAAACATGGCTGTACAAAACTTTACTGAAGTACTACGTAAGTAAATAAAATTGTCCTTTATTTTCAGCAACAAACACAGTCAAAATTAATGGCATGAAAGATGTATCTTCTAACTATTCCAGTTGTAAAGAACTTGGAAAGTAATTTTTCTAATTTCTCGCGATTTGATGATCGATTCTAGGAAAACGTTATTTTGACCAATACTGTACATATATTATTAAATTAACTAATAATTTAATAAGTAGAAAAAAGAAACTATTTTCAATAAAGCTATTCAATTAAAAGCACGATTTATGTCTTTCTTTGCTTTATTTCTAAAATTTGTATTACATTGCACTAATTCAATGTACAATTTCAAATTTATGTCAAGTACAAATTTACATCATTGCCCCGTACAAAGTATTCCTCGCTAAGCTGCGTGCAAAAGATAAAAGTATGGCCTAATCGTGGTTTAGCCAAAGTACACCGGTTACTGCTACATTCGCTTTGTGGCTATTTTAACGCTGAAAGACATTTTTACTACGGTACTGCTGCGCCCTAACGAAGATAAAGCTTACTGTGAAACTTGCGCTCCACGTCCACGGGTAAATGGACTCGTTTAACGCATTTGGATATATAGCTAAAGTACGCTCGCGCAGAGTAGTAATACTTGAATGTACATTAGCAGATATTACCGAGGCTAACAGCGAGTGAATGGAAATATGCATCATGATATCTCGACTTAATGTTTTTTAACGGGATGCATTGAATTTTGTTTTATTTCTATCCACATATACTTCAGTTTGTTTGAATGTAAATTTTTATTGTAAGGCTTTGGGTACGGTCATGAATTTCAGTTTGAGATAGAATATCAGACTATTTAACAATTTCAATAATGTTTTGATTTTCAACAAACCATATTAATGATTTTACTCTTTGTTTAACAAATTCAAAAATTTTAATTTATTATTATTATTAATTTTAATTTAATATTATTTAAAATTTTATTTTCAGTAGTACTTTGTAAACAGCAAAATGTCGGTAAGCACGAGAGCCTTGAAAATTACTGTAAATAATTGTGTTATATTACTTACTTGATCTTTCTTCATTTTCGTTGTACTTATGAATGATGATCCTTAAATACTTATAATTTGAAATATAATTTGTAAATATAAATAGTATTATTATATGAATTTATAAAATAATAATAAAAACTTAAATAATAAAAAAATTTTAACTATAAAATAAAAAATATA
>UELX01005526.1:0-13457 GCA_900480035.1 Eupelmus urozonus | reverse complement strand
ATACTGCTCTTACTTAGCAATTTTTGAAAATTTTATTAATTGTTTTTTATCACTTTCTTAAAACCGTATTTTTATAATTTTGTTGTTTGTTTTATACTTAAATTGCAATACAATTATTTGAAAAAATATTTTCATTCGGTTTAACTAATTTTTATTTCATTTTCCTTATAGGGTGTCCATCTTGCCCGGCAATTTTTGAGCCCCTCGAAATTTAATCATTTTTTCATCTTTTTTTTTTATTTGTTAAAATTATTTTTGACAGCTGAAACTACATATATACGTTCGTTTTGGTATCTAGTTTGTAATAAAATTTTTAAAATTAATTTTTTTTTTATGTAGTACGTTTTTTTTTCATTTTCCCTTAAGGTGTTTATGCTGCCCGGGTCTCCCCTATTGTTCAAACTAAGATTGAAGTAATGTAATTATAAAATGGAGATGATAAGCGAGAAAAATGGATTTAAGAATTTCTTCGTAGCTATATCTAGGAGGAAGGTGACTAAACATTGATTAAGAAGTTGATTTTATCTTTGAAGGGTTCAAAATACTAGTAACGAGACAACGCCTATTTTTACATGTTCTGCAGGAAAAAATGGATTAGTGCTACTGGTTGAATAAATCAAACTAAAAAATTTTGAATGTTTGATTTTACAGATTTCAAGAAGGAAATAAGTTTGCAATATTAAATTTTTAAAAATATCAACATTTTTTTGTTAGAAAAACATAATTCTCCTAAGTGAACTAAAGAAGTTGACGGAGCCAAATTATGCATATAACATTTTTCATTATATTAAAATGATTGAGTACCCGCATCATTATTTAATGATTTAAACACCTTTCTTATTGCCTTAAAGTAGCCAATGAATTCATCAGATTTGTTGTAATACAAAAATAGTGTCATTCAAAAGCTGGAAATACCAGTCGCTTGATTTATCGATTACATGAACTTTCGCTATTTAGCTTAAAAAACCTCGCGCTGTATTTCTACAATTTTCTTGTACTTATTGTAATTTAACACCTTTGATATTATCGTAATGAAGCGTATATACTTTTAATACTGGGTCTGAGACTGATAATTACGTCTAAAACTTGAAAATGCAGGCAAGGTCTACGTCTCCTATGGCTCCGTTAGTCCCTTGATCGTTGAACCCTCCATTTAAATGTAATACATGCTTATGACTATAGTATAGTGTAATAGAGTGTACCTACATTATCACTATTTTTATACAAACCTTACTACCATAAACAATATAAATCTCTTTGACCACCAAAAATCAAATCGAAACGACCTTAAAAACAGCCAAAACATCCAATCACCAACCATACCCACCAAACCATCCCACAATCCATCCTCCAAACCCTACATCCCCACATTCCCAAGCCAACAACAAAAAGCTCACTCCCAGCGACAAAAAGCCTCGCAGCAGACTCAAGTGGAAATAGCTCTCGTGCCTCGGCGCTCGTGCATCTCCTTCCATGGGTCGTTCGAGCTCGCTCGCTCGCTCGTCCAATTGACGACTTCCTACGACTTCCTGCCTCTCTCTCTTTCTCTCTCGTCGGAAGTCCAGTAGTGCTATATAGCCAGTGGAGCTCGGTCAACGCCGCCGATGACGCGAGAGCCGAGCGTTTCTTTATTATGCGCGAATACGCGTAACTGACGTAATAAGCCGCCTCGAGCTGCTCGATATGGTAAGGGAGAGAGAAAGAGCTGTTTGTATGCGGGGAGTGTGTTGGCTGGGTTGCTTCATTGATTTGGCGATTTTGGGCTGCGATGGGTTTGGTGAAAATTTAGATTTTTTTCTTTGGTTGGAAGGGTTTGGATAGAGTGGGTTGTTGGTTAATATAGAAAGGAAATTTCAAGGTTTATTTAATGTTAGTAGTTATATGGTTAACTTATAAAAGCGCTGGAAATTAGCATACTTATAACATCTGTAAGCTAATAAGTAGCGCGTTGTTAGAAGTTAGTTTTGAATTCGAAACATAAACAAGACAACAAATATTTTTTCTAAAAAGTATCTCCATTCTTCTTTATTTATCCTACCACAGTTTTCGGTAAATAAAAAAGAACGGAAAACAGCTCGAGCGAGATAAAAATTTTCGAGCCACCTCGAGTGCACAGTAAGAAAGCCAAGTCTGCCGAAGAAAGCTGCCTGCGCGATCGAAAATTCACGGACTCTATATATCGAGCTGAACTCGCGGCCGGCACGTACACATAATAAAGGTGACAGCGACCGTCCCGAAGGCTCTTTATTTGGCAATTTGTCCTCTTTAAATTTTCAAATTTTCGTTGTTCCGAGTGCACCCGAGATACCGAGATCCAGTGCTTTAAAAATACTCTCCTCTTGCTGGACTCGTTTCTCTCGTGCTCTAAAGGTAAGAAAAAATTAAATAAACTGTACACGTATACAAGTCACGCATGGTCTATTTGTTCTATCGTCATGCAATAGAAAAAATGTTGAAAAATTTCCTTTCCAAAAGAAAAACTAAATATTAAAAAAAAAGAAAAAATAATTTCCATGTACTCATTTAAAAATGTAGTCAAGAGCCGTGCATCGAGAAACACGGATATCGCAAGGGGAGCTGTCGCAGCTCGCGAGATAGCGGAAGGAGGTAAGAACCGAGCGAAAAGAGGCCAACGTCCAGGGCTGAAGCCGGCGGCGTTGGGGCCCTCGAGGGGGCGCGAATCCGCAGACGTCTGCTGTCCCCATTTTTCCACGTTCGAGCGCTAAGCCCTCGCCGCGACGTCATAATTCCGCGCAAGCTCGGAAGCTTCGACTATCTTCCGGGAGGTGAGCTTGTGGCTATGATTTGAGGAGCTTGCGAGAAAGGATTGAGATTATTTTAGTTAGTAGGGTGATTGTAGGCTGGGAGAATTTTGGGTTTTTTTGGGTATGGGATTGGGTGAGAGTTTGGTTGTGTATGTGCAAGCTCGATAAAGGGTAGTAGTACGTAGGTGATGTAGGAAAAATCAATGACTGTGTAATAGTTTACACAACTCTAACTTCAAAATTATGATTGACACGATTCTTTTGATTTTCAAGGTATAAAATACAGTTCGACACTTGTGTGTAAGTTAATTATTTAGCGTGCTTCTCTCGGACAAAAAACGTCTCACGACTTAAATAATCACCTTCTACATGCATGTCGTAATCTACAATATAAAATTTTTTCAGATATAAATATTTGGTGGTTGAAAATTGTCAAAGCTACATTTTTAATTGTCTCTGCAGTGGCATCGGATACAGTACTAATAAGATTTCTAATACGTATCATTAGAAGGCATTTTAATAGCCACCTGTTGATTTGACGCGTAATCGGATAAATCGCTCAAGTCTATTGGACGAGCAAATTCCAATTTCACTTGAGAGAACTCTTTGTGGGCAGAATTTGATAAAAGAAAATTAACCGCGGATAAAATGGTAAAATTAATGGTAATAGTGGAATGTAGTAGTGTAGCGCAGGATATTTAAAATCAATAGTGATAATATATACATCTAATAAAATACGCATTGTTAAACTAGAAGAATTATTTATTCATGATGAGGATGAGTCCTAATTGAAAATTAATTTATTAATGATAATATATGTTAAGAATTACGCCTCTATCTCTCCACACATACACAGTTACACACAAAACACGTTCATATACATACAGATTTCTTGATATTAAGAGAATAATAATCAATAACATAATAAAATGATTAATAAATCAAATCATCATCAAACATCTTTCTGAAACAATACAAAGTAACAACAAACTCAATCACTCCATATGCACTCGCATTCCCAAAAACTCACCTCGATTCCAGCCCCCTCCGCGACGCAAAAGTCATCGAGGCTTAATAAATAGCGCGTCATCATCATCATCATCATCCCCAACGACTGCGCTTGAAAAGCCCTTCCTCCTCTTCAGTCTCCCGCTGCCTACATTGCAGAGGGCCGAAAAAAAAGGAGAATAAGTCAAAGCCCCTCCGTGCCCTGATTCTCCCGGCCGCTACAAGTAGTTCGTTCGACGACACATTTCTTTTCGCCTTCTCTTCCGCTATATACTTGCCAGCTCTCCGCCTCGACGTGTATATACCTCGCACGTGTGTGTGTGTGTGAGTGTCTTGCGCCAGCCCCGGCAGTTCATTGCCTTTTTATCGAACCGCGCGCTGCGGACGGGGGCGCGACAGATTATTAGGAGACGAATAAATTTGAATTATTATGAAGGACCGAGTTGTGCATTTCGCGACGGGAGAGCTTTTTTCTCGCTCTCTCGGGTTCGAGATTTTTTTTTTTAAACGACGGAGACGCTGCTGGCTATTTAATTGGGCTGGTGAGTTATTAGAGGGATTATGATGACCCAGAAACGCGATTTCATTTCGTGCATGCGAGCCCTCGTTTTTTTTTTAAAGAAACGCGCTATTATTTTCTAATTCTTTTTAGATTGCGGCTGTGGATTGTTTTCGTTACGTTGCGGCTGTGGTGGAAGTGTGTTTGGATGGAATTTGTTTGGAAGGGTTTTTTTGGGTTTGGGGGTTTGAATGTCTAATGTTGCGTTTGGATATTAAGTGTTGCGCGAGACTTTGGATTTAAAGTGACTGAATAAAATAGAGGAGAAATAAATAAAGAGGAAATAAGAAAGGAGCTTCATCCTTTTCCGTCTTCCTAAGGCTTTCAGGCTCAAATGTCATGAAAGTATAAGGTTACTCACGTTTACGGCTTTTTACTCTTTCTTACACAGTTTCAATGCTACTTTTCCGAATGCTTTTTCTGATCTTTTTTCGAATTAGCCTTATTTAATTTTTACCACGTAATTTTTCTTACTTTTACCCAGCTTATTAAATATACTTGTATAAAAACCGAGACTACAGCATTAATAAACAATCCATCACACCTCAGAGAAAACTCAGCCCTCCAACCATCCGCATTACCCCCACTTGATCATCCCTCAATGAAAAAGCACAATCCTCCAAACCTCTCCTCAAAAAAAAACTCAAACTGCCAATCCGACATTACTTAAACTATGTCCACGTGCGTAGACAGCACACAGAGACAACCAGCGCGAGCGCGCGCGCACACACCGAGTGCGCCGAGGGGCGCGAAGGAACTGCACCGGCGGCGCGCGCGGCCAAGCGAGCAGGGGATGATGCCCGATGCGGCAACCCTCGCCGCTACTGCTGGCAATTCCCCTCCAGCGCGCGAAGGACATGCGCGCTTCCCTTCTGCCTGCCTACCGATATACATGCGCCCTTTCGCTCGACTGGAAATATGCCTGTGTCCTTTGTGCTGCCTTTTGCGCAAGTGTGGGAAGTAGTTTTTTGGGTAGGATGAGAGCTGATGGTGGTGGCATTTTTCTTGATGCGTGGTTGTAGGTTCAAGTGGTGTTTGGATTAATCGATGATTGGTGTTTCTTTGTTTGAGACCTAGTTTTGTTTGGTGATTATGGCTAGGTGAGTTGTTGCCCTTTAGAGTTTAATGAGTAGGGAAATTTAATGACTTGGATAATATTTCTTGATAACCGCTGGGTAGGAGGACGAAATTATACGCTGGAAAGTTTCTTTATGCGGAAAACATACCATATGCTCTAGATTGCGCGATATATAAAGATGTGGTGTAATTCTCGTAGCTGCAGAATAATCGATATCTTGATTCGTCGGACTGTCAAGTGAAACAGGAAGAAATTTGAAAGTGGATTTGAGGCATTGCAAGCGAAATGCCGTTTTCGTTCTACTTATTCCAAATTGCGTTATTATTTTTTTAGATTGAATGAAATATGCATATTAATATCCTTCTGAATTTTGCTGAATTTTCCTTTTTATGGATGTTTTTAGGTTTTATGAATATTCCTGAATATTTTGCTACAAATGTAGTAAATATAAATAAAAATATATATTTATCTATAAAAAAAATAGTTTAAAAAGTGTAATATAATTATTCTTATTTATACGTATAATAAAAGTATGAAATAAATCAAAGTAATAGAGAAAGTATACAATTTGAAAAGGGTAATTTTTGTTTATTAATTTTAATCATACGTACAATGAATTCTTATCATGCTTAAATCACAATTTGCACATTTGGAGTGCACAATTTCGCAGGCGCAAAATTCTTTCTTCAACATAGCACCAATAGAACGTCGCTTGTAAAAAATGACGCGCTCGTTCTACTTTTTATTAACAATCTCTTATTGCAGATGAAAAATTCAAGTAGATTTTTGGGCACACTGGTTTAATATAAACCGGCCATACGTCTCGACCAAACTACGCTAAACAATATTTTCAGTATAGCTCGATTTCTTCGCCAAAAATGCAGTCGAAGAGGATTAGTCGCGTATGTACATGTAATTGAAACTTTTTACATTATATTTCTGTATCAAAATATAATTATTATATATATGTATAAATTCTTATCTAGTTACTTTTAGCAAAAAATTATCAGAATAAATTCTGGTACCTCTTTATTATTTGGATAAAGAAATATTATTTATTACAATTAGAATATATTATGCGATAATGATTAGCAGTAATAAATGATTAAAAATTATAAGAATGATTTTTCTAATCAATCAAAACAATTTTTTCTAATAAACTATTTAATAGTATATTTAATTTTACTGAATATTGAATTCAATAATAATTTTCAAATTAATAGAATAAGTTTCATGAAATTATATTTCTAATGTTATAAAATTTTTACTAATAATTGAAAACAATAGTAGCTTTTATCCCCGTGTTATACAATGTATTTTTTTTTTTTTTTTAACGATAGTATGATGGGACCTTTTTTTACGCTACTTTCAGGTGTCAATTAAATCAACGTCCGAGTTGGAAAAAATATTTTGTAAATATTAAAAATTAATTTATATAAAATAAAATCTACAAGCAATGCAATTGATTAAATTTATCATCTAAGGCAAATCGAATAATTTTTTAATATTCCTAATTTATTATTTAACAATTTTCTAAAATTTCCATTTAATACTAATAAAAATTTTTAAAAAAATTGCAAGTAGCATTAAATTTATCAATAAGCTCACAATTTCTTAATTAAAACAAAACATCCTTGAAGATGTAAACAAAACACTTTTCTAAAATAATATCTTTATCCAAATAACTCACAAATCTCTCGCGTATACGTCTCAACAGATACAGTACCCACTGAGCGTCCGGTTTAAACTCAGCCTTTATCGATTCCGTTTATTTCGCACGAAATCGCCTGCTATAAGTCAGTGCGGAAAATCTTCTGCAAGAGTGAATTATTCTTCCGGCACTTGTGAACAGCGATGATTTGGAAATCGGCAATCGAGATGGACTGGCGGAAGGGCGGTAGGCTAGCCTAGACCTACATCCAGTGACATCATCACCAGGAAGCCGACGACTGCGCCCCAGCTGGCTAGCTTGCCGTTGCCGCTATAATCAGAAGAAAATTAACGATTGGTTGGTTTTTAGATAGGTTATTATTAAAAAATTTTTATGTTAATTTAGATGAATATTGGGATATAATGCGGTAAAGTTGGTTCGTGAAGTTGGAAATTAGTAGTCGTGTTACAGATTCTCTGGTATGGTAATATTTTAAATAAAATAAATAATTTAAAATGTAAAATTTAAAAATTTCTTGGTAGTCTTATCTTTATCTCATTTAATATCAAATTACTGTTGTAAATTGAGGAAATATTTAGTTCAATTAAAAAATGATATGCTAAAGTGACTAGGTCAAAATCAAAGGCAATCTAGTTCACTGCATGAGTTGTAGTTTCATTTATATATATTAAAAATATTAAAAACTGCTGTATCTTTTACATTTTTAATACTTGTTTATAAAAAACAATGCTACACCTGTAATAAAAATTATAAATATTGTTATTTTTATATATAAATATCATTTTTAGTTTATCGTAAAGTCCTTTTCCTTGAGTACTTTTACTTTACATAATACCGATTTATTAAATACCTTTAATTTTTACTCGAATAATTCAGTACCTAAAACATTAATCCCTAAAAAAAAATGAAGGAAACGTAAACCATCTCGAAACCTATCACTAAACCCCATCGCTATCACTCTCAACCGAAGCAAAACTCAAAACAACAGCTCTCGTCCCAGCAGTAAGGCGAAAAATCAAGCAAAAGCATTGTCTTCCTCAACCGACTCGCAATACGCGCTGGCCTCCCTCATAAAAGGGCCTCGTCTAGCGAGACGACGACGAGGACGTGGAGAAGCCGGGGATTAAAGTGCGCGAGCTCGCGCCGGTCACGGCTTGTTGGTTTTGTAAATTATACGAGTGCGCCTGCGTTTGCGTATACACATACAAGGTGGGCGGCTGCTGCTCGTAGAGAGGGGCATCAATCATATCCGCCGTACGGCGCCGCAGGTAAATACCGGCCCGAGCAGAGAGGACGAAATTTATAATGTTTTTATCGATGCGCCGAGGGATTGACTGCTATGGATGGTGGATGCTTTTGGTGGCTGGATATGGGGGTTTGGGCGAGTGATCGATTTTTTATTGTCTTGGGAGAGTGGTTGTCGAGAGGCTATTGTTGTTTCGGAGAAGAGGTGGGAAATGGAGTTTTACGTTTCGAAGAAATTGATCTGCAATTTTTATGGGAGGGTGTGTAGGATTGAAATATTGGAGTGTCAATATGTTTTATCGACTTTATTCTTTTTTAGTATGATTATAATGAATAGTTGTAATGTTGTAATAATTCATAACTACTCTAAATTTTAAATTAAAAAAGATATTATGCAAAAAATATTATTAAACGAATATCAGAATAATTGTGAAAGTAATATTTCCTGAGTTCAATAATTCTTCAATACATTAAACTGTTTTGAAAATTTTAATCTGATGGGATTATTTAGAAAATTAGAGTTGAATTAATCAATTATTATCGTTTTAAAAATTAGTTATTCATAGCAAAGAAAATGAAATATAAGCAATATAGCAACGATGTGCCTTTATATTCCTACTTCCTATCATCATTAGGAAGTAATGTGACATCTGTTTCTACTCTAATGTAAATTTAATGACATAAAATTGTACCTGACTCCACGCTCTATAATTTTCATGCTATATGCTTCTGACTCCATTCTAAAGGTGTTGAAAACGTAATAAATTATTTAAACGAATAAAAGAAACATCCGACAAAAACAACTCTCCTCCGCAAAACTCCAAACTAACCTCCCCTCAAATCCAAAACCCAAAACACCATAAAAAAAAAATCACTACCAAAAATCCAACAAACACCACGCCGCGCGATTACCTCTCCCACCACTCACATAATCCCATCCCCAATCCAACTATCCCCCTCCCCATCCCAAAAAATACCTGCACACTCCGCAATCGATCCGCACACCGCACAATACACGTGTACAACGCGAGAAATAAAAAAAAGGGGGGCCCCGTGCTCTCTTTCTCATCTCTCTGTCTCTCGAAAAAAAGGAGAGCAGCCAGCGTTTCCTCCGTTTTCACTTTCGTATATAGAGAGAGAGAGAGAAGCGCGCAGTGTTTCCCGAGGGAGCGCGCTAGACTCGAGTATCTCATGTGTGCGTACATGTAAGGGAGCGGCCGGGGTGGTTAGATCGCACGCGCGGCGCGCGCGAGCGCGGCAACAAAGGCACGGCCAATTATAATGACAATGAGGCGCCGAGCGATGCGTTAGACCGTGGGCCCTGGGAAACGCGGACGGGAGATTCTCGGATGGGAGAAAGTTGCTCTCTCTCTCTCTCGCTGTGTGTGGGTATTTGGACTTTTTCGGGCCCCGAGAGTTTTGCATTATGTATATAGCTGCTGAAAAAGAAGTCGCCTCTTGATTGGGATGTAGTTTTGAATATTGATTAGTTAGTTGTTCGTTGGGAGTGTTATAGAGCGCGTTATGCTAATGGATCAAAGATGCTGAATGTCTTGGACTGTTTGGATTGTCATTGTGACAAGAAGTGATGTTCTGAGAGTATAGCCTTTTCTTTTGTGGATATGCTTGCATAAGAATATCGGCAATTTATGAGAAAATAAATAATCCTTATATTGCGCGTATTAAAGGAAAAAAGCGTGAAGCCCCGCGGGCGATGAGAAATTAGAAGCGTGACAATACGCGCAATTTATCTACGCCGCTCCGGATTTTCGAGGCGTCGGATATTCGAGCTAGATAAAGGTGTGAACTCGAGCTGGCTCTCCCCTCTTTGTATGCCAATTTCCGATTGAAAAATTGCGTTTTTTCTCCGCTTTTGAAAAACGTAAATCGATTTTTATTTATGTACGTTGATAAAAAGGCGTGATTCAATGTCTACCCTTGTTTGAGTTGCTGCTTTTGAGCAATGCAAGTATCAAGGTCTAACTTGTCTTTGTCAACTTGAAATTCTATACTTAATAAAAAGAAACTACGTAACACTTCAAAAATTTACAAAATTTTCAATACAAAACCAAATTTTACCCACACTATTCTTCCACCCAAAGAAACTTTCCAGACTTCAACCACTCCTCGAACTTCATCCTCGATCCAGCCGAGCATAAAGCAATATTAAAAAGCCGAACGCCGCCAAGGCCGGCCGGCTGATGCGCACTCGGATCCCACAGGAATTCAATTCCAATTGCGCGGCAATGAGGAGAGCGAGCGAGAGAGGAGGCTGCTATTGCCGCCGGCAGGCTTTATAATCCCCTTCGTGCTTCCATTGTGTACATTTCGTCCCCCTCTCTTCTACGGCAGGCTGCTTTCTCAATTTCCACGTCGCGTTCTACACGCTGCGGACTCGTTAATTAGGGGCACGACGCGCGCCCTGCTCCTTTCTGCATGGAGGAGACACCGCGCGCTGGGCTCGTTTCGAATGGCTACTTGTATACGCTTTATGACGGCTATGGATTTCCAACTGATATTCTTCGTTTTTACAGGGCCGATCTGGCTTACGTTGTTGCGGGCTAACGTGACAAGGTAACCGCTTTGTTTTTTAAATCACATTTTTCTAACATTAAGATGTAATCCGCAAAAAGCGTAACTTTTTACTATCCGACATTTCGAATCGACGAGGTTTGAAAAAAAATCTCGAAGCCAGCATATATCGATCCGACTCCGGCGGAACTAAAAACGAGCCAAACTACCTGTTAGCCTCGGCGCTGCTTCCCATAACTAATCATCCTCTTCCCTGCTCGCTCGCGCGCTCTAGCATTACGGCGAAAAGTGAAAAGCCGCGAGGATAGGAATACAATTTTCGCCTTATCTCACATCCTCTAGCTCCCTCCATAAACACACTCGCATACACACATACACTCTCTTACTAACGACATAAGCGCTCATTTCCCCCCCTAGTTTTGCGTTCGCACGCGCGCTTCCGATTCTCCTTCGCGAAAAAAAAGTATAAAAGAAGCCGAGCGATCAGAAAATAAAACAAAATCGCGCCGGCAAACTCGATAAGCGCGTTTGAAAAGAGGGGCGCGCTTTTATATTGTGTCGGTGGGAAAGCTTCTTCCGATACTTTCTTCTTGCAGGCCGGTTCCGCGCTCTCTCGCGCGCGCGCCTCTAGGCACCGTGGGGTGAAACGTGAGACGGAAACGGGTGCAAGTGCACATGTATGAGCGGGGATGCTGCGACTTTTTTTTCTCTTTCTCGTTCGCTCGCGAGGTCTGTTCTTCTTTTTAATGCCTTTGAGAAGCGAGCGGATACGCCGGATGAGCTGGTGAGTTGGGATATGTGGAGTGTTGGTCAAATCTGGGTTTCTGGGTGATTCCGATGCATTTCGTTCAATATGTGTGCGGATGAGGCTGGAGAGTTATTAGTTAATAAGCTGTTGGTGTAAGGCTTTGCATTAAATATTGAATATTTGATTATAAAAGCAATGTTAATTTTTTTAATTAAAAAACGTATTTTCTTATCAAGACGTTTATTAATTCAAACAAAAAAAAATAAAAAAATCTTGTAAGATCACAACTAGATTGCTATCAAAAGAAGCTAATAAAAACATCTGACAATGATTCTCCTCGGCGACTCTACCCCCAAAGACACATCCTCTAAGCACCCCACAAGCAGGCAGCACAAAACACAAGCTCAGCGTCGCGCGAAGGAAGCACGCAAAGGGAAGCTGCCTCGACATATCCCAGCTCTCAAGCGCACGCGAGAGAGAGAGAGAGAGAGAGAAAGAGAAAAAAGAGACCAGCCCAAGGAAGAACCGGAACCAGTTAGCGCGCGCGCGCCTCGTCCCTTAAACCTCCCCCCTCTCTCCTTTTCTCGGATTTTTGCGCCCGGTTCCTCGCGCGCCGAATCTCGCTCCTTTGTCTTTGTGTTTTGTTTCCGCTGCAGCGCCCTTGCCCCTTTTTTGCCGACAGCAGCAGCAGCAGCCCTGCGCGCACGCGCGCACAATGGGCCCTGTATTCCGTTTTAATGCCTCGAGCATCTCTCTCTTTGCTCGACCGCTGAAAAATCGCGGCTCGTTGATTTACATCGAGAGGGAGAGAGAGAGAGGGCGCGCGTCTTCTTTAAAACTCGTTGCCAACTTGCCTTGCGTGCGTGCAAGCATGTGTGTGTGTGTGTTGAGGCCGATTGTCGGAGTTTATAGGGGGGAGAGAAGACGCAGTTGGCTGCTTGAGTTATTGTCGGCGATTTTTATGAATTATCCGCTGAATTATGTAGTTACGGGCTTAATTGTTCGGAGAGATCATTGTGAGGCTCTCTGCCTACATTGTCGGCCGCTATACGAGTTTTATTCGCGGCCGAATGTTTTGTTTCCCTCATAACTGTCTCTCGAGTTTTGTTACAGTTTAGCTCCGGGGGATGGACGGTTTTATGACGTGCTCGTAACAGAATTTTTAATGCTTCTTATAAGGGTATGTTTTTGACTGATGTTAACGTTTGGGCTTTCGTGTGGTGTTTGGGCAATAGTCATTCCAACTTTCAAATGTATCCTAACTTTGCTCCCTATTAACGCGATTAAAAGAGTCGTAAGTTTTTTACGATTTAATTTATTGTTCATTTATAATGAAAAATATTGTATTCAGCTGAATGCATAAACGTGTATTAAAATGTATAGAAAGTTAAAAGTTAAACGCCAGTGAGAAGAAATAGAATTTCTTACCCTCTTTGACATGAGGGATGCTTTGAATATTCCATTTTCTACACACTTAAATGAATTAAAAAGGGGCCATTTTTATGTACGCGTTAGGAAAAGGAAGAATATTTTTCCTTCCATAAAGAAAAAACTATTTCTTCATTTTATGTCTCTTGTTTTGGCCTTTAAACTTTTTAACGAATGTTAAACAAATTTTTTATATATATTTATGTGGGCGACTTAGTTTCATTTGGAATAAAAAACAAATGAATATAAGTATCTGAAACCTTGCTTTTTAATTATTTTAAGAAACTTTAAATTTAAAAAAATTTGATATTGATTAATTACATGTTTTATAAGTAATGTTATTTAATAAGAAGAGTACCCAATTTATACTATTTGCTAAATAAGCAGCAAAAAATTATCTAAATTTGAACCTCTTTATATAC
>UELX01005525.1:0-13460 GCA_900480035.1 Eupelmus urozonus | reverse complement strand
TTGTCTCCGAAACATTTTCGTGAATTATTTCTAGGAAAATAGGGGGTGTTCTATAGTTATGAGACGCAGTGTATATTCAGTAATCAATACGTAAATTATTGCGCATTATAGAGTAGTAGTTTAACGACTTTAGCTTAACATATGAGACTAGAATGCTGGTGCTCTCATTCTTAGATGTTAATGCGCGTCTCAATTTATTCTTAGCGGGTTAATCTGGTTTATTAAAAAAAATGTCGCAGCGCAAGACTAAACAATCCTTATACGATGGAATTACACAAGAAATGGCGATGAGTAATAGGTGAGCGACCTGAGAGATCGATTTATCTACAGTGTTTACATTAAATTTCCATAAACTAGCGATTCTTGCATTTTATCGCTTTATTCATGTGCAGTTTCGTATTTTTCGAAATACCCTTTCACAAAATATGATTAGCATAATTAATCTCAAACATTGCTATCGTACAGCAATACGATTATGTTGCAAGGTTACATTACTAGGTTTTTGACTTGACTAAAAGCTTATTTTATCATTCTAGTAAAAATGTTACTATTGATAATTTATTATTCAAACGTAATTAATTTTGCACATAATGGTGATCCAATAACTTACAAAAATTACTTTTGTAGCGAGTTTCCATAATTCAATTTTTTGAATAAATTTCAACTAACGGAATAAAAATTCTACTTTTCAGTATTTTAGATGAGGGTAAAGATCCTGGCGCAGGAACGAACATAGACACATAGAAAGGTGCAGGACTACTGTTAGCCTCTGGAGTACAGTTGTTCTCTAGTAACGACATTAAGCCTCTCCATCCATTAAGCTTTATCCGCTTATCTATTTGGCGCGCTTCCTCTCTCTCTCTCTCTCTCTCTCTCTCTCTCTCTCTCTCTCTCTCTCTCTACTATTGCTATCGCATAAGCTTGCAGAACTCTATATTTCTGTCTGTTATATGCCAGGCAGTTCATGACCAATGAGCATTTTCATCTATTCGTCTTCCATCTCGCTTCGTTTACATCTAATTACATTAATAGCCTTATTAAATTATGGAGATCTTTAATCTCTTTTTCTTTCTTTTTATGCCCCATCCTTTTTTCACATTGAAAAAATGTTACTAATAATGAAACAACCAATTTGTTGAAAATAAAGCTGTTATTTTATAGTGATGGATTAGAATGAAGTCTATAGTTATTTTGACGTAGGATAATATTTTTCGGTTTACACTTTTGTTTTTGTATTTAATACTAAAACAAAATAATATTCATTATTAAGTTTATTTTTACAACAAATTAAAATAAGATGCGAATTGCATGAAATGGTTGAACAAAAATGTATCACCTTCTTTTTACAACATTTTTTCGAATTGTGATGTTATCAAATTTTTAAACAAGAAAACATTTTTAGTTTAGATATAATTGTTAACATTACCAAGAAGCTGTGTTACAGTCTTTAAAGGGTATCAGACTTTTGGACTACAAAAAAGTTGTAAGCATTTACATATTATAAAATAGCTCGGATAATACTCTTTGAGAGGAAAAAATAACAGTCAATAATAAACTAATTCTAATAAACTAATTCTAAAATATTCTCAGAAACTTCTTCATTGGGATTAAAATTTATATTGAAGTTGAAGAGTCAATAATTATTGTAAGTTTACAATATTTTGTTATTCCAGTATCAGGTTAATAAAAAATTCATAAAAAGTGATAAAAACTTTTCTGAAAAGTAGGATCACAATTACAAAAGTCTGGCAAATAATAAACCTATACAAGGCACTGAATATTACGTGCAAAAAATTCTCGTTATTGTTTGGCTTTATTCAGTTATAGTTGACAGACTATATAACGCATTTCTCGCAACTACTTTATGTAAAAAAAAAATTGAGCACTGAAAAACTAAAGGAGGTTTATATAAACAAAACGTAATAGTAGAACAAAGGAAGTTAGCATTATTTTCGTTTTATATAATTTCTAACTAGTTTCAAACGACACGTTCCTATAGTTTTTAAATATAGTTTGAGTAAAAAATTTGCCAACATATTGTATATTTATTTAATGATTGAATCAAATTATTTTTTTGTTATCCTAACATTAGGATCTATAAATTACCCATCTTAACAAAAGACTTTACTATTTAATAAGTATACTCACATATATGCCCTTAAAAAAGTATTAATTAGCCCTAAGGTGGCTTCATCTGGTCCGGTATTAATTAAGCCGGTAATAAATTAGTGAATTAGTCTACCGTCCCCGGATAAATTCAATTTAAGCTTCCAGCTTGGGCCATGTAGGTCATGTGGTAACATCTCAAGTAATTTCTCTTAGCATCATTCTCAGTTTAAATACTTATCAATGTAAAAGAAAGCCTATTATTTACTTTTGAATTAATTATTGTAAGATGGCTATATAATTTACAGTTTAAAATTGCTTAAAATTTTTTATTATATTTATATTATATTTATCTATTTATCGATACCTTTCAATACAATTTTAATATTCGCTCTATTATTATAGTGATCTATTTTGTGCTTGTTGCCAAGTGCAGGTAATTGCTTGGATACTGACTTTTACATTGATATACACCATAATTCATAATAAACATATAAATGCATATATTTTCGGATTTAGTGTATTGAGCTGAGAAAATAAAAATCATAAAAAATATTTACCAAATTATTAGATTGATAAAATTTTGTCAATATTTTTTCCGGATTCAGCTCATGCAATGGATCTAAACATTACAGTAGTTCACTAAATTAGCCATAAACGAAAATTTGATTCAATGTTAAAATAAACTTTATTTTATAATACTATATTTTATAATTCGAATCAATCAGACGTTATTAATTACCATTTTTTGTATCTCATTAATATAGATCAACAATTTTAAATAAAATAGCAACTAAAGTTATGCGTAAGCCTTTCACGTAAATTAAAGTCATAGCAAATACAATGATACGTAAGACGAATAAAATTTATCATAAAATGAATTTTTCATACTGATTAAGTATGAGTACTTAAATTAAACACTGAACCATTTTTTAATCTTCCTCAAAAATCTCGATGCAAAAAAGAACTTTACATTCATTCGCACAGGTGCAGTTACAGTATATATAACCGAAGCATGATAACGTCGTTAATTAGTAATTCGCTGCGCGCAGCTACTAACTGAAACCAAATTGAATGTAGCCCCAGTTGGAGGATAAAGGAAAAATTCATGTCCTTTTGTACGACTCTTCATCATATTAACTGCCGCTTTGCAAGCTGAATGTTCCTGCGTTCGTGGAGCGGCCTGTTTTGTATTTCAAGAGGGCCTGTCGATTGGCTTATCGTTCATTTTCGACGAGAGCTTTATTGGGTACTAATTGTTCAGTATCTCTGAGAATTATTGAAGTATCAAATACTTGAAGTACGTCTAATGATTCTTTGGCTGTACTTGGATATGATAAAAAAACCAAACACTCAAATATGTCATTTTAGACAATAGTTCAATTCAATTGATTAAAAATTGAATTTATCTGGAAGAAAAAGTTTCTCAAGACTCGTAAGCGGTAATTGAAAAACTGTTTAGAGTTTGTTTTTAGTAAAATAAGTAGTGTCCGAATTGCATAGTCATTGTTTTATCTAATGAGCGTAGCAGATTTCTCTTGAAAGGTTTGGCCTCAAACAAAAAGGATTTTCATTCTCTATGCAATGTATACGCTTAAAAAAAGACATTAATTATTTTACAGTACTAATTATTGAAATCAAATTCAAGTATTTTAGAAAACCTTGTAATTACATCATTCAAAACGTATATGTTAATTTTCATCTAGTACCTCACCCGTTCACTTGGTCTTAGTCTCTCTTCTTACAATAAAACATTGAATCATACATTAAAAATAAAGCTCGCAAACTCCAACATTAGCTAATCCCAAACCACCCTCCCTCGCTAAGTATGATTAAACCCAGCCAGCATTAGAAAAGCAAAGAGGTACGTTAGCCCCAGAGCGCGTCTCCGTACAAAAGTTCGCGTATCGCCGAAACGCATCGAGCCACTCAGACTGCGCGATTACCGCGGCAGCGCGGAAGGAAGGAAGGAAGAAAGAAAGAAGGGGAGAGAACGAAGTAAATAAGAAAGGAACAGCGACGGCGGCGGCGGGCACACAAAGCCCTTAAGGTCGTCTACCGGCGGGCGCTAAGGAAAGCGAATAACCTCCAAAGGAGTTTGTTCGCCTCGGCGCGGGAGTCGGGTTATAGAACTCGCTCTTTCTCCGTCCCTCCCTTGGCTGCTTTGCACAGAGCAGCTGGAGAAAATGTCGTTGCCGAACGATAGGCGAGAGCTGGTCTATTCTCGTTGCTCCCCTGCGGGTGTTGAACTAAATCCTTGTCTTCCTTCGGGGCTCGAACAACTTGTTAGCAGTGGTCCACGCGGAGCTCGGCCGAGTAGACTCTAGTCCTCGCGCCTCGCCTCTGCGAAATCGTCCGCTAAACTCTCTCGCGAAGTACCGTACTTGCAGTACCGGTCGAGGCTTCGGGCGAATTCCTGAAGTCGCCTGTGCGTTTCTGCAGATGCACTGTTCGGTTTTTCCTTGGCTAGTGCAGCGTTGTTTGCAGCTGTGGGATTTTATATTTTTAAATAAGGGAGAAGAATTGTGAAGTAGTTTTTTGATATGAGTATATTTGGCAATGTACTAAACTTCGGGTTAATGATTTTTTTATTTGACTAGAAATCAGTTAAAGTATTTTGAATTCTATTAGAGATTTGAAGCCTTATTTAAAGAATTATTTAGGATAAATTATGAACCAATTTAATGTTTAAACAATTGTCAATCTTAAAACGTGTTTGCCTATTCTTGGGAATATTTGATCATAATTAAGAATTAATAAACCAGAAGTCTGGAGTCCAGATACTCTAGACCAAGATATTCAATTCGTCTTTTTGTGTATATCCTTCTGAGGAGGATAGCATAAATAGTAATTGCTAAAGAAGATATGCTATCTAAATTTATTATTTACATTATAAAGTAAATGTATAAAATTATTACATTGAGTACTCTAAAATTCACATTAAGTCACTTCTGATATATTTACTTATCTTATACTAGGTCGACTCAAAGTTCACAAATGGAATAATGTCACACAAACCATTAAATCAAACATCAAACACACATAGCCATTCAATCCAACTCGCGATATCTTTACAAAAATTGGCAGTGCAACAATGCGCATTTATCGGCGTGAAAAAAAAAGAAAGGCAGAGCTCCACAGTGCGTGCAGTGGGTCATTGCAATAATAATCTTGAGCCACTTTCAGCGAGAGCAACTGCACGCGTCTAGCCGGCTTAACTTTCTCTCTCGGGCTCGCGGCGGCGGACGTTACGCTTTGCCGGCCAGCGATATAAAGTTGAGTCATCTCGATGAAAGCAACAGCAAGAGCAAGAACACTTGACGTACTATCTTGCTAATATCACTTTTGTAACGTGCCTAGTATGCCAAAGGGGAGTTGGTTATCCCTCGCGCAATAGAACTTTATATATGCAGAGTTGAGGAGTTCTGGTGCAAAACCAGCGTATGAAGAAAGCCCTTGGTTTGACGCAACGATTATTCAGTTTCCATTTTTAACGTGTCTGGTCTTAGGATGATGATGATATTGTGTTATGGAGGACTTGGAAAGTTCGAGAGTTTCAGCTTTCCAGCTGTATCAATTTCATTCCTTATTGTCCATGAACAATTTGGTACTCATTAGTAGGTTAGAAAATATGATGTATATTATTCTTCTCTCGGACACCACCGTTTCACCCGCTAAACCAGATTCTTTTTCCGATTGCAATCCAGCCATATCATCCGCAACCATCACGGACGTCCACTTCCGTGGTGTTTCAAACGCTATTTAGGTTATGCATCCCATCCTCTGAAAACGCGAACATGTATCCATTCACTCTGCACCAGCTTCTGCTCTGCATCTCCACTGGACGATGACGAGCATCACGAATCACAGCCAGCCTCGCTCTGAAACATCGAAAGGGCAAAGGTGTGCAGGAGCGCGTGAAAATTGATCGATCGGATCCAGAGTCCAGCCTGCCGAGTGGCCCGTTAGCTCGACGAATTCCCACTCTCTCTCAGTCCGCGCTGAACGGCTTGAGGCCGCTATCGCGCGAATCGATCGGAACAGTCTCTCTCTCCCTCTCTTCCTTCACGATTCGCCCAGCGTTGCTGTGTGCTCACGAGCCGTGCGCAACAAAGGATCCAGCCTGGCGCTGTATATGATCCTCTTAACCGCAACGTGCTTCCCGTCAATATTCGCTCTCTCTAGCTGCATATGCTAACGGCCGGCGCCGGAAGCTCTCGGCCCTCCCTGGCTGCTACGCGTATGTATATCGAGAAGAAAGTCCAAGCGGTGAGCTGTGGTCATGCGCGAGCGGAGGTACACGAGTGGTGACTTATGCATGCGTATACGCTTTTTTCTGTGATCGCCCTTCATGCGTCGGGGCGCGTGACGCTCGTCAGAACTAGAGACAATGCGCGCCTGGATCACTTCCGATTAGAAGTCGCTTTCGGGGAATTTTACGCTTTTGCGATTTCGCGATTGGGTGAGCGGAGTTCGTTACCTTTTGTCTTTTCGCGGAATGATTTGAATTGCTCGTTTCGCCGTGTGGATTTTGATTTCATGGATTTTTGGAGTTTGTGATTTACGGCTTTGAATTTGAAATGGTTGGGTAAAATTCAAGTTTTTTGAAGGTAACGTTTAAGATGCTCTTGCTTTAATTGGATTAATGAGACTTTTGATATGTATCATCGGAGAGTTTCATCAAAAGATCTCATTTTCATTTATGCTTACGCATGTGCGTTACATGATTTCGGAAATGTATCAAACCTATGTCGAAACTCTACTTTCTCCAACAATGTCCCTTGACCGAACACAATTGAAAGTGTTTTTCAATTACTTGGCGGAAATTGTTGAGTTACACTTCAGTCACATTTGGAGTTTTTACTCAATACAATCCAATGACGAGAAAATGGATTTTATATCGTTGACTTAAGCATACAATACACACACATTCATGTATACACCCCCCTAACACACACATTCTAAACACAATACATGTATGTGTTTATGTATATACGTATATATGTATGTGTAGAAAGAGAGAGAGAGAGAGAGAGAGAGAGAGAGAGAGAGAGAGAGAAGAGAGAGAGAGAGAGAAGGAAGGAAATAAATGACCTACACCTGCTTGTCAGTTCCGTTCTATTTTCACTGTTGTTTGAGAAAATGCTTACGCATTCTAACATTTTTTGATAGAGTTGAAATCGAATCAACTTTAACCCAGCGGGAATTTTCACTCTAATACAATTTATATATTTCTGATTACTAAACCATTCACGTAGGTGCTAATGGAGTTACGTATTTCAAATTCACTTCCGTTTTAATTTTTCAAAAAATTCTTAAATACCTGATGCTGCTAAAACATCAAAAAGTCTACGAAATAAATAAGTGCCCGAGTAATGAATCTCTAAACGAAATTATTCCTTATAAGCATGATTCGCGTATTTAAAATAGGTCCTGAAATCTTCTTAAAAGCTGCATTTCAGCAAATTTATAAGTTAGCTGCGCATAATTTAGTGAAGGTACGCCGCCGAGGAAAAAATAAGGAGAGGGAAATTATAGGGAGCATATATATTGTACAAACCCCTGCTCTCTAAGCATTTACAGTCTTCAAAGCATTTTATTTGCCCTCGACGGAGCAGCAGCAAAGTTGCCATGGAAGAGAGAAAGAGAGAGAGAGAGAGCGAAAAGAGAGTTTGGGGTCATTCAAGCCGGGACTGTAAGCCTTTGTCAAAGTAAGATGTTAAAGTGCTTATTACGGTTTAATTAAAACTCGAGGCGCGGCACACATGCACCAAGAGAGAATGAGAGGGGGGAGGGGGTGAACGTATAAGTGCAGCAAGAGGAGCGAGCTTTTAGCAACACCCATGCAGAGGCTACTTTTTAATTTGTGTTATTAAAAAGTAGTGTTATGTGTATTTTCGTTGAAATTAACGTTTTCTTAGATCATTTCCGAGAGATGAAATGCCGAGGATCCCGTTGTCTAAACTTATCCAGGTGAAATCCTGCTCGAAATAATAGGGAATGTATTAACATTAATATTCCACTATTTCAAAATCGAATTATAAATGTGGATAACCAATGGATAATCTAATTTTTATAAAGGAAAAAATACAAAGGATGGGTTTTAATTTGAAAGTCGAGCAAGTTCAACAAAATCCAATTTGAAACAATTGAATCATTATAATTATTAGCTCTAGATTATATTAGCACAATATTTATAACCTCAATCTTCGAGCTGCAATTTTAAAAAATTGTAAAAAAATTACCACCATTGATGGATTTTTTTATTCTGAGCTGTATAACTTTTTTAATTGGGAAAAGAGTAATCTTAATTTTACTTAAACATAATAATTTTGATATAGTTCAATAATACTTAAAATTATGGTATAATATAACAGTTGCTACCTGATGATGCTGATTTGCTAGCTAAAGTCATACCCTTACATTTACCGTTATGTATTCAAAATTAAAAAGTCCCTCAACAAAATTTATTCATTAATTCTATATTTAAATATCCAAAAATGAACATTTTTGTCACTTTTTTACTGAAAAGAATGAAAAAGTAACAAGAGAACACGTTGCATGTAATTTCCAGCATAAACGCGAGCTGAAAGAGTAAACTAAAAGCAATGAAAAAATCAACCGTATCATCATGCACTCAGTGTGAATGAAATCGCAAAAAAAAAGAATAATTCGATGAAACTTAATGAAAGGACACGGATCGGAAAGAGGAAAGAAGAAAGCTTTCGTTTGTATTTTTTCGCCTGTATCTACTCTTGCTTCCATTGACGGAAATAAATTTGTGGCGTCACTATGAGCTTCTGTGTAGATTCGTTTCTGCTTTGCCCGTTCATTCTGCTCATGTTGTAGATATATGTCTGTCTGTCGGTGGTCAAATTTAACCGAGCTTTTGACTTGGAAGCTGAGTATCTGTATATGTATCCTATAAGCTTATGCATAAAACATAGTTCGTTCTTAGATAGAGATATTTGTCTATGAAATTTGGAAGTCTAATCAACCAGAAGTTGTAGAGTTCTTTAGTTCGTTGGAGTGTTTTTGTTTTTATTCAAATTTGGCAATTCAAATGTAAGGAAAAGGAGATATAATACAATTGATATACCAAAAATTAAATAATATTGTCATTAAGTTGAAATATGCTTTCACAAAATACTAATATTTCTTGATAACAGTTACATTTGAAAACATTTTTTTATTATTAATATGTAATTAATAATAACAACCGTAAAAAAGATTAAGTCGAGTGCTTATTGGATCCTTAAGTTTTTTGGAATGATTCGAACGTTTCACTAATTTGCAGCAAAAGAAAAGCATATATCTCAAAATTATGATTTGACTTTGATTATAATCGAATTTATTTCCTAAATAAATTATCAAGTATTAGATTTCAGCGCGTTTCCTTTGATCTCGGGCGCACGTTTAAACATTGAAATCTTGATTTCTTGAAAACTGGACAAATTAGACAAATTGCGTTTCTATGAGAAGACTTGTAAATTGCAAATTAGGTAATTTAAAGTTGCTGTGGAGATTTTAATTTATCAGTTTTTAAGCAGTTTTTAATTTATCTTTGATAAAAATGAATTTATCGATCATAAATTTATCAAACATAAAACTATCGAACGATAGCATCTTCTTTCGAACTATAATTTTTAATTTAATTTTTTCAGTGGAAACATCATATCAATCAGTGTTTTTTACAACGAGTAAAAAGTGACTTTGAAAATAAAGGGTCAAATTTGAAATAAATCTTGCGCTTGCGGAAGTTAATATAAATTTAATTACTAATAATACATGACGTACACTTAATGGGTTATAAAATTAAAAAAAAAAAGAATTATAGCATTGAAAAAATAATCACTACTTCTTTTTAACTCTGGCTCAGCCGTCTTGTCGCGGATAATTAATTATTGCAGCTTCGGCGCAGCGAAGCACGCTCGTAATGGCGACAGCGGAAAGTAACATCGAGGAGAGTTGGCACCGGCTAACATCGGATGATCTGTATCATAATTATATCCAGTGGCTGCACATCCACCCCTATTACTTAACTTACTGTACTTTAAGGACGCTAGTCGAATCTATGAGCACCCATGCACTGGGATAGTAAAAAATTTAGGCTTTTATTAACAAGGTCCAAAAGTCAATTAAAAATAAAAAAGTTTCTTTTTATTAGTTACTAGGTTATTTTTTCTTTCTTATTAGAAAATGACTAAACTAAACAAATAATTTCTTATTTTATATTTTAAACTTTATACATCATATTTTATTATTCATTTAAAAAAAAATTTTTTTTAAAACATTCTTCCAATAATTAATAAAATAGTATTTCATTGAAAATGGCAAAGAAATAGCTAATTATTGGTGAAATTAAAATACACTTTTACGCATCCTCAAAACGATCACGTTTCTTCTCGAAGTTTAAGTAAAAATTACATGAAACAATCGTTAAATCACCAACCTCTAAAAGCTACTCGCGAATAGCGTGCAATAAACAACAAATCATAACCCCGATGATCGATCGCCCGACAATTTTTACTGCACCTCAAGCCGCTGCTCGTATTAACAGGTGGCTAAAATTCTCCAAGCCTCAAGTTTCTTCTCGAAAAAAGCCATTTTGCACGGCAACGGTCTTATCGCGCTTTAGCTTTCTTAGGCGCGCCTCCGCGCTTATTTCCATTGGCCCGTTACGTGTAGCTTTCGAGCGGAAGTATTCGCGGGTTAGCGCAAGCTCAAGCAGCGGCGATCGACCCGCAGCTCTTAGGCAAGCGTAAAAACTTAATGCCTGACTTTTCCTTCGTTCTACTACAGTATAACTCGCGGGCTGTGCTTGCGCCCGAACAATAGGCTCGAATGCTAGTTCTCCGTACTGCACATCGGAAGTGAGAATTTCAGTGTTCGAGGCTTGCACTTTGGTTAATATACTGGCGTCGTTCTTTTCTTTTTCTCGGACTCGAGAGAGAGCGAGAAATGCCGAAGCGGTTTTTATGTAATTCAGTTTATTTTTTTTATGTTTTGGTATTAACTGTTTAAGATTACAATTTATTTTACGTAATATTATTCTGCTTTTTTTGATCTATTTTAAATTACACTTATATATATAATAAAGGTTAAATTTTATTAAACATAGTTTTGTTAAATAAACTTTGAAATTATTAATTATTAATATAATTTATTAATAATAATTATTAATATTTAATTTTCGTTAATTCTTATTTATTTATATTTAATTATTAATAATTAATTGTTAATTAATAATTTCAAAATTAATTGCTCCTAACTATTTAAAAATACCTTTGTTCAATCAGCAATTTAAAACTAACTATATTTAAGTAGAAAAAAATTTTACACTATATTGTTTAATTTTGGCTAATTTTATTATACTCAAGATCTGCAAAACTGCCATAACTATGTAAATAAATTTGGAAATTTAGATAAATTCTAACTATAGCCTACTTTATATTTTATTAACGACGTGTGATGAGGTATGAACCCGATATTATCGTTTAGTGACAAATCACTAATTATAAAAGTGACATTCACACGCACATCCAGCACGTCTAAGAAAATGATACATCTCATAATTAACACCCAAGCACAAACCGTTACCACAACCGCACACCAAATATCCATCACACAGGCCTGAATCCGAAAATCCAATTACGCTAATCAGCGCCTGCGTAGAAGCATACACCAAAAGGTCGCCGGCCCCGCGAAAGTGTCTCTCTCGCTCAGAAAAAGAGAAAACAATGGTGATGCCCGGGCGCTCAGCTCGCGTGCGAGCTACGAAGGGAGCATCAGTCTCACAGCAGCCGAGATTACGAGCGTGCTGCGGAGCTGGCGCGGTCTTCAGCCGTAATACCCGCCCCCGCCTTCCTCTCCGAGCGAGCGAAACGAATTGCGCCCGCGCGCTGCCGAGAGAGGCAGAGAGCCTCCTTAATACAAATTCATACCGTGACCCCTGGAATGATGAGCCACATCAATGTGGGAAAGCGCAGATGCACCGCCCTGGCCTTTTCGCTCCACTTTGAAAGCAGAATGCATCGCGTCGTTAAATAATAACTCGTAAATGCATATCAATGCGTCCCCGCGCCCAGGCTGAATTTTAAGCTCGCCGGGGCTCGTTTATCATGAGTTTCTCTGGTACGTTATGCGCCTGTACGAATAATAATGTTTCGACGTTTCGCCAAAATTTTATATTCTGCTTTAGCTTTTTTCGGCTTGATTAACTCCTTTTAATATATATATATATTTTAATATAAATAAAATTATTGTCGAGAGGCAGTATTGTACAATATTGCATCAAAATATTATTAATCTTTCGAGAATATCGGCTCAATACTGCTTTAGATAATTATTATTTTTACGATTCAGCTATATTTCTAAACTTGCATATCAGCATGTATTTAATAAACAATTTTTTGTTCTGTTACAGCGCGACGATTGAACGAGTATATCCGGCATTACGAGCCGCTGTCCTACGACAGCCAGGAGTTGCACCGTAACCACTTGAGGGCGAAGCGCTCGGTAACTCGCGATAATGCGCTCACGCTTAAATTTCGCGCCCACGGCCGAGATTTTCGGCTTAGGCTCAAGCGCGACCTCAGCACCTTCAGCAGTAACCTCGTTATCGTCGGGTCAAACAACGAGCTCCAGGACCTCGATACCTCGCACCTTTATCAGGGACATCTAATCGGTACGTATGGTGCATTCGTTCTTCTTTGTTATGATTATACGTTATAATAAGATATATAGTAAATTTTAGCTTATGCCCGATATTTACAAGAGGAGAGCAGGCTATAGTTCTTACGTAAAGTTCGAAGTTTAATAATATACATAATGAACTACTTGATAGTAGTATTCGATAATATTTGGTATTCCGAAGATAATATATATATGTAGCACTTTTAATATGTATAATGATTATCGAGCACAAATCTGTCATTCCAAGACAGTTATAAACAAATCATGTGTCAAGTAGACCCGCTCTCTCTTAATAATCACATAATATTAATATTTCCAGGGTTTGAAAATACTGTCTTATGAAATAAAAGTTCCTATTTCTATTCAACTTTTTAGAATTTAAATTTAAAGTGTATAACGGTAGATTCTTCATATTATACTTATCAATTTTAATAAGTATAATAATTAACAGACAATGAGTAAAAAATTTTTTTTACTAAAAATGGAAGTATGGGTTAAAATTACTTTAACTTCTCTTTATTAAAAATTTCATGTTCTAAAGTTGAAGTGATAAAGTACTGATTATTTTTACAAAAAAGGTCAATTATTTTTTTTAGCAGCAAGCTACCCTTCTTGCAAAATGAGAGAATTTACGCTCGGTAAAATCAGTCGTGAATGAC
>UELX01005524.1:0-13464 GCA_900480035.1 Eupelmus urozonus | reverse complement strand
ATATTGTAATATAATATATCAATTGTCTGGTACTTTACGACAAATTGTAATAAAATACAAAAGTTACCGAACGAGCGGTAGCGAGTGAGGTATATTCCGCTAGTATTCTATTAATTATTGTGATTATTGTAATTTGATTTAAAATTTAGATATTTTCAAAATCATTGGATTAATTAGATGATTATTTCCACCAGGCTTATCTTGAATATATTTATCGTACATTAACAAGTAGTATAGAATAAAGTACAAATATATTGGTACTTCGAAATTTTTGACTCATTATTTTGTATTTTTAAATTATCATGCTATCTACCGAATACTTATTTTTCTACACTTAAGTAATTATTTGCTGTATTATTTGTTAAATTTTATCCTTATTACATTGAAATATGCTATTATTATCCATTAATTCGCTATTTTTTACAGAGGAGACCTGCGATAAGACTTTTCTCATCACTTTGCCACAGTTTCTAAAGTTTAAGGCTATGAACCTGGTTATTTTCATATTTCCTTTTCTGCCATCCCCTAACAATCTTGTTATATTTAGAATTGTATATTATTCTTACATTCAATGAAGTATGTATAATCATGCAATTGTAATTCGGCATTTTCATTTATGGTCTAATAAAATTATAATTTGATTTCATTATGAACCTCTTGTACGAAGGTTACGTATACTATGTCAAAATTATCTTCAGTGATACATGAAAAAGTTTTACGCACTTTTATGAACAATAATATATTATTGCCAATTTTTGACTTCGAACTCAGTTTTGCCGCCTCATTTATTAATATCAGTTTGAGTGTCGTAATATAAGACATTAAGTTCTCATTTAACAAATTTTTATGTTACAGATGATGTTCAAGAGTTTGACAGACAATGCAAAGAATTTAGCAGCAAATGCAAAAATAGAAGACATGTCAAGATTATTTAAGAATCATATGGCAGGAAAACCTGATGTAAAAAATGCACTAAGTGGCGTGATGGTATGAAACTATATTAATTTTATGTAACAAAATACTTCTTTATAAATATGAGTATTGCAGTAATATAGGAGTTTTTCACATAATCGCAAAGATAAAAAACTTATATTTTCTAAAAGGTTAGGTAAAGCAGCTTTAAGATATTTTTTAAAAAGATATATAATTAAATCAAATGACGATAGCACAAACCAAACATGTCATTCGACCAACGTTTGCTAACGAAGCCCTCGATCAACATGCACAAGCGGATACCAGAGCAGTCTAAACATAACAATAGCTAAGGCCTGCCCTTATTACTGCTATAATTAATATTAATAATAATTATTAAGGTCCAGAAAAAAAAGTTGGTAGTACTTTCGACCAGACCAACTATGTAATCAAAATGTCACCTTCCCCAGCATATTTTAGAGTGAATGCCAGAAAACCTTATTTTTTAAGATTTCTTTTTATTATTTTCCAAAGTTGAAAGAAAAATGATAAGTGATATCATTATTTTAACGTCAAAATTGAAATCTACGGATAAAAATACATCTAAAATCTGGATTAAATATTATTTTTACAAATTTTTAACTTTTTGCAGTACAAAGTGCAGTGCAAAATCTAAATACTTGGTTTTACCTTGTCTAGTATATCTGGCGTATAATTCAATTTAATAAATATTATTGTTTATAAATCTATCAATAAAGACATAAAATTCCAGTCCCAACGAATATGCAACAAAAAGATTTGGTAAAATTAACTTCTGAACGACCATGTCAGAAAAATGAAAGAAAACCCTGTTTTGAATGTTTTTTTTCTTTTTTGTTTCTTAAAGGTAAAAAATAAAGAATAATATCATTATTTTAATTCGAATATATATATATATATATATATTAAGGTGGCACTTATTTCCTAAATTGCCTGGATACTGGCTCCCTTATCCGAAATCGATAGTTTCTACTTAAAAACTATGAATGCCGTGAAAAAGACCGGTTAAAAAAGCTTTTAACCCGTTTCAATTACATAAAAACGCTTTTGTCATTTTTTTTCCAAAATTTTCATGTTTTTGAGCTCACCTTTCTCTATACATTTTTTTAGAAACTGCCAATCCACTCAGATAATTAATCAGGGTGTAAACAGAGCCTCTAGTAGTGATTTTCGCGAGAAAAAATTTTTTTGGCCAATATTTAGGGTTTTATTTCAGTTGGAAAATTACAAAAATGCACTTTTTTCCGCGGTTTTTCGAGTTTGCCGATAGGTTCCTGCTAATAGAGATAGAAGTAAGTTTTAGAGTCAAAAAGTAGAGTTCAGAACCTTTAATTTCGTTTTTTAAACAAGTCTCTAAGTGCTTCCGTAACCGAGATATGAACATATGAAGATGAAACTTTATGAATAGTTTAATAATGATAAAAAATGGCCAAAAAAAAATTTTAGCCTATATGGTTACAATAGATGAATTTTATGGCTTATCAAAAAAATGGAATTTTTCATGGTTTTCTGAAAAGCAGCATTTTGGAACTCAAAAAACTCAAATATTTTGAGAGTTTTGAAAAATTTGATCAAAACAACTATGTTTTTTTTTATTGAATAAGCGGGCAAATTAGCCCTTTACAAAACAACTATGTTTGAAAATTATAAGAAGAATTTAATGGCAGTTTTGAAAAATTATAAAGTGCTGATTTGTGATGGGATAGTAATCTGTCCATATCGGTAAAAATGGTTCTGCGGCTACGACACTAAAAAAAAAATTTTATTCTAACTATACTTCACTTTATTGGCCTTGTACTTTTAACATAATCCTTCACAGAAAATAGTACGATAAAGTTAAAGCAAGTTATCACTCTTTTTGTAACTCCTGTGATGCTAGACTAGATACTAGCAACATTTAGTGATTTTAAAAAGAGTGATATCTCGCTTTAACTTTATTGTACCATTTTCTATGAGGAATTATTTTAGAGGTACAAGGCCAAGAAAGAATATGGTTGGGAAAAAAATTTTTCTCTGTGTCTATTGGCGCAGCCCCAGAACCATCTTCACCCATATGGACAGATTACTAGTCCATCACAAACCAGCACTTCAAAATTTTTCTCTCAACATATTTGAGTTTTTTGAGTTTAAAAATGGTGATTTTCAGAAAACCACGAAAAATTCCATTTTTTTGATAAGTCATAAAATTCACCCATTTTGACGATAGGGGCTAAAACTTTTTTTTTCCAATTTTTTATCTTTCTCAAACTATTCCAAAAGTTTCAGAACTTTTGAAATTTTGGTCGGCCGATTTTACCTGAAATATCACACACATATATATATATATATATATATATATTAGGGTGTCCCTTATTTTCCGATCTTCGAAAAATCTTGCTCCCACCCTCCAGATGTCTTGTATAAGTTGAAAAACTGTAAACAACACTTCGAGGCAGTCGAAAGAAAGAGTTTAACCCGTGCCGCTTTTTAAAAGACGATTTTTAACGTTTTTCATTCGAATTTTCTAAATTAGTGATTCTAGTTATCCTTCAAATATAATTGTTTGTATACGATCATTTATTTTGTGTTCCAGTAATGCATTAAATATGAAATTTTTTCAACTCATACCTTTTTCTATCTATGACTTTACGCGATGTAGAGCTTACAAAAATGAAAAAAAAGATCTTTATTCAGGTTTTTCTATTTTAAAATATTCCTACTATTTAATTGCGTCAGCCAAATAAATTGTCATAAAAGTAGGCTATGAAACCTTTATTTTCGATTTGAAGACGTGTCTCTGTTCGACCGCCAGGGGGGGTTTCGTGTACATTAAGAGGTCCCCACGGTAACTTGTTGTTACATTATGTTTTTTGGGTCGCTGATTTCAAATTTTTTGGTTACCAAGCCGAAAAGTTGTTAGTTAATTAGTTATCAACAATTTTATTGCAAAATTAGCAATTTTTCACTTTTTCTACCTTTTATCGTTAAGATAGCTTAAAATTGATAGCACCAATCGATTCTGCGGGAAAAATTACATAAAAAATGTGCTCATTATTTATAACTAAGTTATTATTATTATAAAATTCTGAAAAGAAGCTGCCCGTGGCACGTATACACGTTATACACTTGCACCGCGTGCGCTTGAATTCACGCACACTCAGTAGATTGCGAATATGATTTTTTATTATTATTTAACCGTTATTATTTATATACTAACAATGATTGTTGATACCGTAAGTATTGAAAATATTTTTTATATAATAGCTAAGAAAACAATGTGCAATATTATGTAATAAAAGCCGACTATTTTTCATAGAAGTCTCATTTATAAGTGACTAATATGCTAATAAAGACGTACAGTCAAAAGGATTGTGGCAGCTATTTTGAGAACGACAGATACAAAAAGATATAAAAGACAAACTCTTTGATCTACAATCACATAATTTGGTAGAGCATACTTTACAATTGCAATTTAGTACAAGCTCATCTATGGGTGGATATAAGGTAATGATTTTCTTTGGCACTAAACATTTTTTTTCTAAGACATAACTGAATTGCAATGGATCTAATCTTATGCAATTATCTTGAAGTAAATTGATTTGTAGATAAGTTACGTATAAAGCTCTATATATATGTTCAATAATCGAATGGCTTGTAGGTGGGAGATCTAAAATTGAAACTGCGTCCCCAAAGTGGTACACATAATAGCGTAGTTCGTCAAAAGTTTTACAAACTCTTGATGAACTATTTTTTCTTACAACGTGTACCAAGTATTTTTCAGCATTCTCAACAGAATTATTAATTTCAAACTCTCTAATACCTGAAAAAATACGCAACTTTTACGATAATTTATAGACTACAAAACTTACATTTTTCACTTTATCAATTTAATTTATACCCCGTGCGAATGTCTTCAAGTAATTTTCAGGTTGGGCTTCCAAAGCACTCAACTTTGTATCCACTTTACTTGTGTAATCTGCTCCAGTTGAATGGTGTAATGCTATAAGTACATGACAGAGTTCATTGCCACACTTTTTTGCATACTTATGTACTGGAATGAAACGTTTTTTCGCAGCAGCACCGGCTCGTACCCAAAGTTCCTGAAAAATATACCGAAATATTATTCCATTGTTCACAACACAATAAATATCAAAAAATAAACTATAAATATAAAAAAAAATCACCTTTAAACCTTTCTCTTCGAATGTAGTCCAATAATGCAATAACAGAACCATTACATCTGTGTCTGACGATAAAACTAATATTTTTTTGACGTTAAATGAGCATGCTTGGTATATGTTAATTATAATTCTAGAGTCAGCCTCTTCAATATCATTGCTATGTAAGGTATTCAATTTACCTACATTCGCAGCTACATTTGACTGACTACGGATCTCATTCGTTGCACTGCAAACTATTTCAATACCTGGCCAAATATCTTGGCCATTTCTCAAAACATACTCACGAATAAAAGTCTGTAATAACGTTTTGTTATTATCTGATCCCCAGAAAAGTTTTTCTTGTTTGGGAATAGGTACTTTTTCGTGGATATCCTGTAGATGTATAGCTTGCTCTTCGTATCTTTCTCGTCTTTCTCCTATTTTTATAGAGTCTTTTAAGTACGTTTCGAACACTAGATCTATTCGAAGCACACCTCGATTTGTAAAATAAGAAATACGCTTACAAAATTCATCAATAAAGTTTTTAAATGTAGTCATATTTTTCCAATATAACTGTCGGCAAATCAGCATAACATCAATTACTAAAGTAAACTCTTTCAAATCTAATATATCTTAACTAGCTTTAATCTCATATTTTTTTTCTAATTCTTTGACAAGGTTTCTTTTAGTTTTTTCTTTTTTCAAAGTACCATCTTCGTTAAATAAAATATTTTGATCCGTTAGTTCAAATGAAAACAATTATTTTATGTGCTACTTTATTTTGCTTTATACTCGATGGATTTTGCTTTGATTTCTGCGCTCGAACTGTTTGAAAATTAGACAATTTAACTTTTGAAATTGTATCGGAAATGCTTACTTTTTTTTCTATATGTCTTTCATTAACGAAAGTGTTGAGTTTTTCACAGGCAATATCAAAAACATTTAAAAGAGACTCACATACCTCTGGAGCAGCTAATTCTTCAGTAGCAAAGTTTTTTAATGGATGAGAACCACTCTTGAATGGGTTGCTATGAGCAATTAAGTATTGCATCAATCTATCGACCTCTTCTTCCGAGCGTTCAGTAATAGTTGGACTGAAATCATGATGCGTTCGTAATTCATTATTTTTAAATTTAACATTAGTTATTGTTCTATACAAGTTATTTGAGGCTATCACTTCATGATGAGTTAGATTCCATGCTGTGACAAACTCCTTTTTTTGAGTACACCCTCTTATTCCCTTACTACTTTTTTCAGAGCGATTTATAGATTGCTCTAAAGCTTGATCAATGGCTACGGATGTAAAAAGAACTGATGATTTTTTTATTACAAAATTTCCATTTTTTTCAAACTCCTCATAAAGTTCAGGCATTCTTTCTTTTAGTGTAGAAAGATTATAGTAGTAAATAGGAGCCCAACGACTATAATTAGTTCGATCAAAAACTAATAAAATTGGCAGTAGCATTTTTGTATTATTGATATGTAATTTCAATTCACCTGTCCTATCTCCTCGAATTGAATTTCTCAGCATTTGGTCGAAAATTATAATATTATTTCCATATTTAAATGCTGGCGATTCTTTGCCTCTTCTTTCAATAAAATAAAGCAAATTTTTTTTAAGAGCATCGCAATTTTCAACAAAATGTTTATGTAGGGACTTACATTCCGAAAAACTTTCTTCATTAAACGCATCTTGTAAAGCTGCGATAGTTGATAAGTTATCATTATATTTACTTGTATCTACTTCGCTATAAAAAATCTTCTAGTTGAAGACGCCGTAACGCTTCACCGAGCATCAAAAAACCCTTTGATGATCTTGCGTAATGTGAACCGCTTTAAACACATGCTCTACTCCACTCTCCTTGACGTATATACCAAAGCAGTTAAGTAGAATTTTTATCGTGTGAAATTGACCTAGCATTAAAAATAATCTCTTAAATTGTTCAGAACAAAGAATCTGAATATGACAAGCTATTTGAAAGACGCCTTCGTCACAAGCTATGGGTGAATAGAGTTGATCCAAATAATTTAAAATTTCCACTTTATTGCACATATCAGTATAGACAACTGAAAATTCCGTAACAGAAGCCGAAAATATAGGTGGAAATGATGTGATTACAGTTCTTCTATTATCTACGATTACAATAGAATTGTACGGCGCCCACATGGGAATTACTTGAATCTTGTTGTCATCAGAAAAATCAGCTGTCTTCGAAATATTCATACGACTCAGTGTCCAAGCTAAATCATCACTGTTTATATTTTTAAACATCTCTGGTTTTAATGAAAGATTTAATATCATATCTGACGGTAAAACAATTTTTTTGCTTGGTTTATTAAAAATTTTTAATTTTTGACAAGCTAAACTTTTATCAAATGTTCTAGAGCGAGGATCAATTTTCGTAGATGAAATATTTGGTTTCTGTAGTTGATTATCACTAGCTTCTTGAAATAATACTGTTACAGTATCATGAGAGCTATAACCAGATTGCGTAGCTTCGTTATGATCGAAGTTATTAAACGCAGCTATAGTGAATTTTGTTTTGTCAAAATGACTTGGAAGTGGAATAGTATTTGCACACGATTCCAGTGTATATGAAGCTAAACAGTTTTTTATTCTAAGTATTTCATCGTACGAAATAGACAAACCTAAATGATTCATGCTATCTATCAAATTTTTACTTCTACACGTAAAATGTATCGCTAAACCATTTAAAACTTGTAAAGGTGTTCTTTCCAATCCATTTTTGAAAATATAATACATCATATGAAACAAAGATTTGATTTTCAATTTTTTACTTTCAGATAAATGTTCTTTTCGTGTATCACAAAACAATTATTTTTTTTTATGAAAATCATTCACTGAAAAATTATAAATTTGGCTAAAAATAATTAATAATTCGCGTGGAACTGTGGTTTTCTTCAAATGAATGTTATAGACCACTAGCGTCACAAAACTTATCTTGCAGATTAAAATTTACATTTTCCATTGATTGTCTTAGCATTTTTCCACTTTCTTTCAGCATATTTTCAGGCTGCAATTTTTCAATTATATTATCAAGTGATGTTGTGGAACTATAAAATAAGGTACTCTTCTTTTTATTTGAGGGAACAGAAAATTCTATTTTATCGCCATAATTCTCAATTAGATATTGTTTAATATCTCTATTATAAACTTGTATATGCGATGAAATATTTTCTCTAATTTGATCACGAATTTTTGATAAAGTCAAGATTTCACCAGAATCTAAACGTGGAATACGTTCTACTTTATTTTGATATACAGGCGTACTTGTATTATTATTAAAAATTTCTGTATTATTACTACTTTGCGGCCTCTCAATCACAGATGTTTTATTTTGCTTTGCATAATTTTGTTCGTGAGATCGCATACAATTTTTGTGACAATCAACATCTGCTGCAAATACATCCTTCACATTTTGTAAATGAGAAGTACGTGTGAATACGTCATCTTTAAAATATCTAGTGATTTCGTAACAACGATCTGCTCGTGCTTGCTCGCATATACGTAACAATTTTCCATCTTGATTATGAACAGCCAAACTGCAAATTACACAATAATGATCATCTTTATTACGATCGCTAGATGAATTTAATTTTGATCTTGTTCTTCTTACATAAACTTTAGAACCACTTGCGTTTTCACTTGCAGGTCGAATTTCGTCGTTTGCAGTTAATTTTTGTAATTCATTCAATTTCTTTGCAGCTCTCGAAACTTTGTTGTAGCCCACCGTACTTTGTTGCAGCCAGGAGGTGTACAAATCAATGTACCCCCTTTTAAACAAAAAATACACTTATTTTTAAACATTCTAACACAATACTATTCACAAGACTTCTGCACTCTTCGCAAGCACATACAGTGCAGCGTCTTAGAGAGTCACATATGAAATGAGCGAGTTCGCGCGTCAATACCAACCAAGATTCAAACGCGTTTAGACTGGAGAGCTTGCGCGAGTTCCGACCAGTGAATGCGTTCAAATTTTCTACTTCTATGGTAGTAATGATGATACGGGGAAATTCAATTGAAAACTTCATTTTGCCAAATAAGCAATGATAAAATTAAGTGTTATATCATTTTCTAATATTTGACAAGAATCAATGAAAAACAATCGGCTTATATTTCATAATATTGCACGTTATTTTTACAACTATAATATAAAGAATATTATCAATGCTTAGGGTATCAATAATCATTGTTAATGTAAAAATAATAACAGTTAAATAATAATAAAAAAAATCTTATTCGTAATTTACTAACTGTGCGTAAATTTCAAATACACGCGGTGCGCACACAGGCGTATGGTCCGCATACGTGCCACGGGCAGCATATTCTTTGAATTGTATAATAATAATACCAACGTTGATATAAATAATGAGCATATTTTTATGTAATTTTTCCCGCAGAATCGATTGGTGCTATCAATTGTAACCTATCTTAACGATAAAAGGTAGAAAAAGTGAAAAATTGCTAATTTTGCAATAAAATTGTTGATAACTAATTAACTAACAACTTTTCGGCTTGGTAACCAAAAAATTTGAAATCAGCGACCCAAAAAACATAATGTAACAACAAGTTACCGTGGGGACCTCTTAATGTACACGAAACCCCCCCTGGCGGTCGAACAGAGACACGTCTTCAAATCGAAAATAAAGGTTTCATAGCCTACTTTTATGACAATTTATTTGGCTGACGCAATTAAATAGTAGGAATATTTTAAAATAGAAAAACCTGAATAAAGATCTTTTTTTTCATTTTTGTAAGCTCTACATCGCGTAAAGTCATAGATAGAAAAAGGTATGAGTTGAAAAAATTTCATATTTAATGCATTACTGGAACACAAAATAAATGATCGTATACAAACAATTATATTTGAAGGATAACTAGAATCACTAATTTAGAAAATTCGAATGAAAAACGTTAAAAATCGTCTTTTAAAAAGCGGCACGGGTTAAACTCTTTCTTTCGACTGCCTCGAAGTGTTGTTTACAGTTTTTCAACTTATACAAGACATCTGGAGGGTGGGAGCAAGATTTTTCGAAGATCGGAAAATAAGGGACACCCTAATATATATATATATATATATATATATGTGTGTGATATTTCAGGTAAAATCGGCCGACCAAAATTTCAAAAGTTCTGAAACTTTTGGAATAGTTTGAGAAAGATAAAAAATTGGAAAAAAAAAGTTTTAGCCCCTATCGTCAAAATGGGTGAATTTTATGACTTATCAAAAAAATGGAATTTTTCGTGGTTTTCTGAAAATCACCATTTTTAAACTCAAAAAACTCAAATATGTTGAGAGAAAAATTTTGAAGTGCTGGTTTGTGATGGACTAGTAATCTGTCCATATGGGTGAAGATGGTTCTGGGGCTGCGCCAATAGACACAGAGAAAAATTTTTTTCCCAACCATATTCTTTCTTGGCCTTGTACCTCTAAAATAATTCCTCATAGAAAATGGTACAATAAAGTTAAAGCGAGATATCACTCTTTTTAAAATCACTAAATGTTGCTAGTATCTAGTCTAGCATCACAGGAGTTACAAAAAGAGTGATAACTTGCTTTAACTTTATCGTACTATTTTCTGTGAAGGATTATGTTAAAAGTACAAGGCCAATAAAGTGAAGTATAGTTAGAATAAAATTTTTTTTTTAGTGTCGTAGCCGCAGAACCATTTTTACCGATATGGACAGATTACTATCCCATCACAAATCAGCACTTTATAATTTTTCAAAACTGCCATTAAATTCTTCTTATAATTTTCAAACATAGTTGTTTTGTAAAGGGCTAATTTGCCCGCTTATTCAATAAAAAAAAACATAGTTGTTTTGATCAAATTTTTCAAAACTCTCAAAATATTTGAGTTTTTTGAGTTCCAAAATGCTGCTTTTCAGAAAACCATGAAAAATTCCATTTTTTTGATAAGCCATAAAATTCATCTATTGTAACCATATAGGCTAAAATTTTTTTTTGGCCATTTTTTATCATTATTAAACTATTCATAAAGTTTCATCTTCATATGTTCATATCTCGGTTACGGAAGCACTTAGAGACTTGTTTAAAAAACGAAATTAAAGGTTCTGAACTCTACTTTTTGACTCTAAAACTTACTTCTATCTCTATTAGCAGGAACCTATCGGCAAACTCGAAAAACCGCGGAAAAAAGTGCATTTTTGTAATTTTCCAACTGAAATAAAACCCTAAATATTGGCCAAAAAAATTTTTTCTCGCGAAAATCACTACTAGAGGCTCTGTTTACACCCTGATTAATTATCTGAGTGGATTGGCAGTTTCTAAAAAAATGTATAGAGAAAGGTGAGCTCAAAAACATGAAAATTTTGGAAAAAAAATGACAAAAGCGTTTTTATGTAATTGAAACGGGTTAAAAGCTTTTTTAACCGGTCTTTTTCACGGCATTCATAGTTTTTAAGTAGAAACTATCGATTTCGGATAAGGGAGCCAGTATCCAGGCAATTTAGGAAATAAGTGCCACCTTAATATATATATATATATATATATTCGAATTAAAATAATGATATTATTCTTTATTTTTTACCTTTAAGAAACAAAAAAGAAAAAAAACATTCAAAACAGGGTTTTCTTTCATTTTTCTGACATGGTCGTTCAGAAGTTAATTTTACCAAATCTTTTTGTTGCATATTCGTTGGGACTGGAATTTTATGTCTTTATTGATAGATTTATAAACAATAATATTTATTAAATTGAATTATACGCCAGATATACTAGACAAGGTAAAACCAAGTATTTAGATTTTGCACTGCACTTTGTACTGCAAAAAGTTAAAAATTTGTAAAAATAATATTTAATCCAGATTTTAGATGTATTTTTATCCGTAGATTTCAATTTTGACGTTAAAATAATGATATCACTTATCATTTTTCTTTCAACTTTGGAAAATAATAAAAAGAAATCTTAAAAAATAAGGTTTTCTGGCATTCACTCTAAAATATGCTGGGGAAGGTGACATTTTGATTACATAGTTGGTCTGGTCGAAAGTACTACCAACTTTTTTTTCTGGACCTTAATAATTATTATTAATATTAATTATAGCAGTAATAAGGGCAGGCCTTAGCTATTGTTATGTTTAGACTGCTCTGGTATCCGCTTGTGCATGTTGATCGAGGGCTTCGTTAGCAAACGTTGGTCGAATGACATGTTTGGTTTGTGCTATCGTCATTTGATTTAATTATATATCTTTTTAAAAAATATCTTAAAGCTGCTTTACCTAACCTTTTAGAAAATATAAGTTTTTTATCTTTGCGATTATGTGAAAAACTCCTATATTACTGCAATACTCATATTTATAAAGAAGTATTTTGTTACATAAAATTAATATAGTTTCATACCATCACGCCACTTAGTGCATTTTTTACATCAGGTTTTCCTGCCATATGATTCTTAAATAATCTTGACATGTCTTCTATTTTTGCATTTGCTGCTAAATTCTTTGCATTGTCTGTCAAACTCTTGAACATCATCTGTAACATAAAAATTTGTTAAATGAGAACTTAATGTCTTATATTACGACACTCAAACTGATATTAATAAATGAGGCGGCAAAACTGAGTTCGAAGTCAAAAATTGGCAATAATATATTATTGTTCATAAAAGTGCGTAAAACTTTTTCATGTATCACTGAAGATAATTTTGACATAGTATACGTAACCTTCGTACAAGAGGTTCATAATGAAATCAAATTATAATTTTATTAGACCATAAATGAAAATGCCGAATTACAATTGCATGATTATACATACTTCATTGAATGTAAGAATAATATACAATTCTAAATATAACAAGATTGTTAGGGGATGGCAGAAAAGGAAATATGAAAATAACCAGGTTCATAGCCTTAAACTTTAGAAACTGTGGCAAAGTGATGAGAAAAGTCTTATCGCAGGTCTCCTCTGTAAAAAATAGCGAATTAATGGATAATAATAGCATATTTCAATGTAATAAGGATAAAATTTAACAAATAATACAGCAAATAATTACTTAAGTGTAGAAAAATAAGTATTCGGTAGATAGCATGATAATTTAAAAATACAAAATAATGAGTCAAAAATTTCGAAGTACCAATATATTTGTACTTTATTCTATACTACTTGTTAATGTACGATAAATATATTCAAGATAAGCCTGGTGGAAATAATCATCTAATTAATCCAATGATTTTGAAAATATCTAAATTTTAAATCAAATTACAATAATCACAATAATTAATAGAATACTAGCGGAATATACCTCACTCGCTACCGCTCGTTCGGTAACTTTTGTATTTTATTACAATTTGTCGTAAAGTACCAGACAATTGATATATTATATTACAATAT
>UELX01005523.1:0-13464 GCA_900480035.1 Eupelmus urozonus | reverse complement strand
GTCTATAAATGGTCACTTTTGCCTCTCATTTTAGGTATTAAAAAGCGCGAAAATCGTGCTTGTGTTACAAAAAAGATATTTTTCTCTTGTTTTTTTTTTTTTTAATTTCTGGTGTAACATATTAAAACCATATTTCAATATTCCATTCAAACGTTCAACTCCCAACTACCCGTCCACGCCGAAGCGGCACAATGTCGAAATTTCTTCCGCGATTTACAGTAAAGACTTAACAATCGCAAAATTCGCTTAACAATGAAAAAGGCCAACAATGTTTTATCGCTGCGGAGCTTGTAACGCAAACTCCATTCATACGCGATTGTTTACACGCAGCGCTCTGCGGGTCACATTGTTACACGTGCATAAACCAGAATTACATTGTACCCACACCTCCCCCCCCCGCAACTCCTTCTTGCGTAACACGCATAAAGCAAAGCGTTACATTGTTCGAGCGACGCGTGGCGCATTATGCGCCAAAGATTAATTTCCCGCGGCACTGTCGTCTCCCCTTCGGAACTCGGTGACGAATTCGCCCGGTTTAATCGCCCGCCGCGACTCTCTCTTTCTCGTAATGATCGAGATTTCGCTAATTTCGCTTAATTAGAGCTCCCCCTCAGCGAATCAGCAAAGGGCGCTGGCAAATTAAAGAGCCGGCTATTAAGTTACCAGTTCGCGTGGGGGAGGGATAATTTTGAGAGCACACACTCGGCGCCTTTTCCATCCCGGCTTTCTCTCTCTCTTTCGGTGCGTAATGCGAGCACACATTCGCGCCGCGTTAAACTAGCAAAAGAGAGAGAGCGAGAGAGAGGTCGGCGCGAGGAGAGTACAAAGGGAGGAAAAGTGAGGTGACACGAGCGCGTAAGTGCGCGGCCCTCGTCGAGGAGAGAAAAAGGCAGGGGAAGAGGGAGAAGAGTGCAGGAAAGACAGAGGGCCCGGCTATTAGTCACAGTCTGGGAAGTTCGGATTTCGCCGGGCGTCCTTTGCCTCTCTTGAGATGCGGCTCGCCGAGAGAAAGAGACGGAAAGGAGAGAGAGAGAGAGAGAGAGAGAGACGGAGATATTGTAGCGAGAGCAAGGGCTAATGCGCGCGCTCGCACGTGGGCGCGTACGTGTAACTTTCGTCAAAAGGATTCGCATTTCGCGATGGAAGCGGACGTCTTAATGAGGGCTCGTCGAGGATTTTGCCTTTTGTGCGCGTGGGGGTGTATGGAAAAATTTCCGGCGGCGCGCTGTTTTTTTATGGCTTTAATTGTGGCTGGTTGGATTCTGAATGGAAGTAGGTTTGAGGAAGGTGAGAGGTTTTGAGGAAGTGAAGTTGAGGTGTGTTTTAGTTTGCCGAGGGTGATGCGAGAAAAAATTTTGGGTGATGCTTGACAGTGTCGTTATGCTGGGGATGTTACCTCGGCTGAATTTTCCGTTGATTTAGCGGAAAATCGCGTGTTTGATTTAATGTTTCGTTTATTCAAACAATTATGTATTATTTGAAGATTAAAGAATATTTACATTTTCTTCTTGTTAATTTTATACTGTTTTTTTTTAAACTATTTTTATGCTTTTGATTTTAGCTTGGTTTTTGTATTTTGAAATTTACCTCTAACTTTTTAATCTTATATTTTTCATAATTGACACTTTTTTGAAGAAACCATTTATCTAATGAATGAAAAATTTACGTTATTACTCTGAACATCGAACTCACTATTAAAGCAGGAAACTGAAATTGAGTTATATGACAAACTAGGAAATCGTATACCAGCTGTAACTACAACACTGATTGAAAATTACATGAGCAGAAGCAGCAGTAATGCCTCACTAGTTAACGGAATAATACTGAATCAATAAACAAACATTTTAGACACCGAAGGTTAGCATAATTTTATTTGCAATACAACAATATTATACTATATCAATAAGTTATTTAATCTTACTAAATGTCTTTTTTAGACGTCTATAATTTTCACTGGAGACAAAAAATAAAGTTAAAATTAATAGTGATGATTACATGCGGGTAACAAGCTTTCTTATAGAAACTTTATAGGAATCACAAAATCTTACATTGTCTACATTACGCGTTATTTATTACATTACGCGTGATTTCGCGCCATTTTATAACATTACGCTGCGTTTTTCGGATTCTTGATAACAGTTGTGCCGATCCCTTTGTCCCATACTTCCTTTAACTCCCTGGTAAAAAATTGACCATATTCTGGGCAAAATTTCAGGTAAACAAATGTTAAAATGACACTTATCTAGAAATTCTTTTTAAAGCATTTCTAGAATTTTTAGATAAGTGTCATTTTTACATTTGTTGACTAGAAATTCTGTCCATAATCTGGTCAAATTTTCTTCCAAGGCTATTCTATAAATTTTGATAATCATGTAAATAACCGCAATCTAAGTATCAATAACAAAATTTAACTTCAATAGTTTTGAGTATTTATGTCTTAATACAGATTTTTCAATTAAAAATTGCTTTTAATCAATTTTTTTTTAAATCTTAGATTCGCGTAAAAATATGGACCAAGTTACTAAACTTATTTTCATTGTCTATCTTTATTTCTAAAAAAAATCTACATCTACAAACGCTCTATTTGTGGTTGTTGTTAATGATCTAAAGGTGTTCGCATGCGTTATCATTTGAATCATCCTTATTTGTTACATGTTTAGTGACGGTTCATGTTGGACATAAATATTATTTTTTTTTATATTGATGTGATAGTAGGTTGTGCAGCAGTACCGTAAATTATCAATTATGTGCTCCGGCGGGTTGGCATACGAGCGAGTGTGACATGAAGTACGTATATATGATTGGCAAGTTACCGTTCTAGTTTCACGCTAAACATTATCTAACTAAATTGTTAACATTAATAACAACAAGTTTTGAAGAGGTAATTTCAGTTGTACATAAACTTTTCAAGTTGTAATTTTCTGAGAGAACGCGTAACTGTCATTTTTGCTTAATATCAATTACTTAAACTCCCAATAGGGCAAATAAATTTACTGTAAAGTATAAATTTTATGTGTATTAAAAATTAATTTATTCGTATCGAAATAATAATTTGTATCTAAATAATTTTTACTTGTTTTAATAAAGCGTCTATTATTTCAAATGCTAGTTATTGATTCAATCAGATATCTGTTAATTCAATCTAGTTTTTCTTAAACATTAATAGTTAAATTAACAACTTAACAATTGCGCTAATGAATAACATCTCGATATACGTTAACATATTTTATCTGCACAGTAGACTCAGTTAAACATTTTCGTTTATTCAATAAAATTTTTCTTAGTGCAATATATATTTTGCCCATGTGTTATGTATCTTTCGAAACTTTTTATCTTTTTCCCAGCTTAAAATTAAATGCAAGTATATTATTTTTTGAATAATCAGCTTTGTAAATTTTATCGCACATACTTTATTCATTCTTACCGCTATCATATCTCGCGATGTTATATGTTACGCGAAATTAGATTATTTCGTGGTTTAGTCATCAGCGAGCCATCGGCTAGCACTCAGGCTGAAATTCATAGTTGCCATTTAATATTCTGTACTCGAATAAGCACCTAATCGCTTGTTTATTCTAACATTTAAAACTTTAAGAACTTTTCATTGTAAGCCAGACTTAAGACTATATCCCCAAATTTGACGAAATTTAATTTATGGTATGAGACTTTTGTAGCTGCTGTGTGATAGAGTAATTACTTAAATTTTATCTAATATGGGTTTATTTACTCTGTAAAGTAGATCGAAAACTAATTTTGTAATATAATAATTATATATACAGCTGTATAAGTCTCGTGCGAGACTTGGGTAAGCTTAAATAAATAAAAAAGAAAAAAAAAATAGTAATTAGATATTTATTATTTCTTGTGAGTATTAATTATAAATTAAAAAATATTTTTTTCGATCATCCATAAAATATGATAAAGACTGAAATCAAATGGATGTTTGCAATTCCCATGTGTTTGATTTATCTGATTTTCAAAGAATTGACAATGTTTTATAAAATGTATTAATATAACTATTGAACAATCCAAATAGAGCTAATATCATATTTATTATGAAGCCTTGTAGTTTCATTATTTTATTTGCAATTTATACTATTGAAGAAAGCTTAACTTTTATTCTAGTGCATAAACTTTATTACAATTATTATGAACATTTGTAATGTTTAACTTTATATATTTATCAACAATATTATGATGCGTCTAATGTTCTGCAGTAAGTTTCTGCAGATTAGAAAGTTAATATAACGCAAGAGTAAAAGGATATCTACAATGTATTTTTGGTACATGTAACCTTGTTTTTTCAAAATGATATATATGAAATAACAAATCGATAGAAGCGTCTGGGGCAAATGAAAAAGCAGTTAAAATAAATTAGTCCGTATCAAGCAGAGAATATTTTATAATATTTGTATTAATTATTGTATTTTTTGTTTGTAAAAAAAAATAGCATAATCAAATAAATAACTTTAAGTTTATAAAATTTATAAGCGTAAAATGAGTATTTCCATGTTATATCATAAAAACTTACTTTCCTTCCTTACAAATTTTACTGCAACTTCATATCACGATAACATTTTCAGTTCTCGTTTATAGTAAACCATTTGCTACTTTCCGTACTTGACGGGAAAAATATGCTGTAAATATTTATTTATCCTCGGTCTAACGCAAAGACAAGAAAACATCAAACACTATTAATACATTATAAATGGTCAGAAAAGCATTACTCTTATATTTAATTCATTATTAAATATTTTTGTATTATTTCATGTACTGATGGTATTATTTTGGTGACAGCTATAAATTTTTAAAAGTGCTTTTAATTGCAAAACACTGTTTTATAAAATTTTTAAACAATTTGATGTTATTAATAAAAGAGATATCATGTTTGGAAAATGTGAGAGAGGCTGTCGTAATTGTAAATTGAATATGCTTAACTATCTAATGGTCGACTATTTTTAACTTATTTAATGATTTTAGCATCCGGCATTTGTTACACTTTTTATAACTTTGAAGATAAGAAGAAAAGAATTTTTTAATGGCCTTAAGGGTGTATAATAATAATAAGCGTTAAGAGCGCTTATAATAACAAGTGTTATGTGCTGAGATTATTACGACAAAAGTTTTCTGACTTATTTAATTTTTGGCGTAGCAAAAAACCGTTACTGATTTTTATCAAATTTAAAATTTACTAATTTTTACACTCTATATTTTGAAATCACATATTTATAAATATAACAAAATATTTAAAAAAGTGGGAAATTTAACTGATAGTTTGAAATCTAAACTCTAAAATAATCAAAACTTTTAAAAGAATTAAAAAATAGTATATTCAAATTATGTAATATACACAAAGCAACCGTAAACTAATATTGAAAAAGCTTCATGCCGATGAATTGGAAACAGTTTTAAAATATCTTTGTCAAAGCAAATAATTACAGCCAATTAATAACGTTCAAAAGTACAATAACTCCACACTCTCTCAAATCCATCAACTCCCACCCAATCACATTTCCATACAAACCCCAAAAAAACCTTCGCAAACCACTTCAAAACACCCCTCTAACCTTTATAATTTAAAAAAACACATTAACGTCACCCTCCTCTAAAAAATTAAATTCTTACCATTGCTTCAGCTTACGCTATGTCGCCCGCACTATTAATTCATCCGGAGATTTGAGAAATAAGCTCTTGGGCGCGCTTGCGAAACTGAGCAACTCTAATCTTCCGGCACTAATGGACTCATTATTAATTAAACGCTCCGAGCACGCTACATGCTCCTACTGCGAATCGACCTTTGTGCGCGCCGGCGCGGCTATGTGTGTACATGTCGCGTGTACCTTTCGAGATTTATGACGAGTTGTAATGCGCGCGCCGCGCTCCCGAGGCATTTTGCACCCCCGCGGCGAAGCCACCCCCGCCTCGGCAATTTCAGCTAATTAGGATTATTTTTTACGAGAGCCGCCGTTTCAAAGAGTTCACTTTGTAGCGGCGTGCAGCGGCTGGCTTAATTGTTTCTGCCTGTTGACACTTCTGAGCGCGGCTGCTCTTGCCGGGGCGAAGGTTTATGAAAAATTTTTATCACGCCCGGCTGGGGTAATAAAATAACTGTTTATTTTTAAGTTTTTCTTTTGTATTTAAATTTTGTTTTATGCGCCGTTGCGCTTCTCATTATTGAAACGAGAAGGTGCGTTGGATGGGCAGGGTAATTACTGGGTTTTTAAATATTTTCGTATCGCTATGTTTATATTAATTTTTTATATGTTTACGCGATAGATGGCTCTTTTATTTAAAATTAATGCAAATCCGGACAAACAAGCTCGAAATTAGAATTTTAAATTATACAATATTATCCAAAAATTAACTTTTGTCATCGCTTTCAACGTTCTTTTAGACTATACGTTCTTTTATCTCTAGTCATTTCTATTTACGAATTATTTTTTGCTTATTTTAAAATAAATGAATTTTTTGAAAAGTTTACGTAAGCTAAGTTATTGAAATGGTTAAAATTATAAAGAAATGTTTATGGTATGCATTAAATATAGTTCATGAACCGTATAGGCCAATTATTTAACCGTATATTCAATTATTTAGGTATGATGGATTATTTAGGAAGCGATGAAGGCTCTAATAGATGTTATCGAACGAATGACTCAATTGACATACATGAAGAAGAAAGTTCAGCTTTTTTCGGAACAATCGCGGCTAATAGTTTGAACTTCAACAAATACGAAATTTAAAATGTGCAAATATTTGAATACGTTATTTAAATATTTAATCAAACAATTATTAACCGAAACAAAATTACAATGATTCACAAAAATTCACAAACACTTTCCTAACTACTCCCATTCCTTAAAAAAAGCCAAAGTCAGCGCCACCCAACCCCGCTTAAACACAACTCCCCCGCCTTTTTCAAATTACGGAAATCGAACGCACAAGTGGCTCTCCCGGCGCGCTACAATTTACATTTTCGATTCGAGCTCTCGCCGCGAAAATGCAATCACAGCAAGTGTCGCTGCAGGCCGGCTCCCTCGCAGTATTTCTATTATCGTGCGCAAAATGACGCGATACGCTCGCGCGCGCGCAAACTTAAACGCAAATAAAATCAAACAAAATCGATAGATTTCGAGCCGACGCCGAGAGCAATGCGCGGCTATTTACATTAATCAGCCGAGCAAATTGGCACAAACAAGCTTTTCCACGGCGTGTACAGATAACCCAGCCACCCCCTGTGTTATAATTTCAGCGGAATATTTTATCTCATCTGCGTGGTGCTCTGGCCGCGCGTATGAGAAGCCGCTCGGTCAATACAAGAAGAAATCCCTTTTAACACGAGATTCATTATCGGACGCGTTGGCTTTTTCGGTGCAAGCTTTAACGAATGACAAATAACGGTGCTATATCGGTGTGTTTTGTATCGCTCGGCGAGAGCGGATGGATCATTAGTTTTTGTTTCATCTAGCAATGAAAGCAGTAGACTCTCTGTCTCTCTCGCATTATTCAATGATAACATAATAAAGGTTAAATTTTCGCAAGAGCTAAACACATCTCGGCGCGGCCGCGGAAAAACCTCGTGAGTTATTACAGCGGAAGTTTTTCTGTTCATGAAAAACTCGTTGAATTATAACCCGGCACTGCAGAGTCGCGCACTCGCAGCCTGAAATAATGCGAGACTAGCTCTCTCTCTCTCTCTCTGGCCCCTGCGCCTTGGTATAATAAATTTTTCAAAAAAACAACAGAGAGAGCGCTGAAAAAGTTTGAATTCCTATAAACTTGCCTGATGGATGCCGTTAACTGTTGGCCTCGTGTAAGCCTGCTGGATTAGCGTTAATTAGATGATAACGGCTCGTAGAATTATTCATTATTACGTAATAATTATGCAACTATTTATTTTAATTATATGAGTATCAATTAACGATGGAATTATTAATTAAGTATATTTTTCGACATTTAAAAATCATGAAATTACGGGCCGCTTGTGTGTTTTACGAAATTAATAATATAATGATAAATAATTAAAATATTAATCCGGGATTCATTAACGAAATTCCTGTGTCGCGTTTGGGATTACACAGGGACCAAATGGTATTTCATAACGAGAGCGAGATTTCAGTGAAATAAAGGGATTTGTTGGCAAATATTGTTTTTGAATTAAAATCGGATCCTTGGAGCCCTTTGCGAGGCCTGGGTCCTTTTCATGCTTGTCCTACTAAATACGAGAAGTGCCTCATTGAATTGCAAAGGGGGCCATAGTAAAAGACTTATAGAGATAAATGATCGTAAAAACTTTGTTTGAATTATCGTTTAGAGGCTACATCAAACATACTTCAATAACAAATTAAATGGCTCTTCTAGGCATCAAAATTCATAAAGTTCCGAACAATTCCTGTAACTACGGCTGACTATTCCGAGTTAGTGCTACTTCGGCATGTAGATTTCTTAGGTGCTTTTTTCACATAAATTATTTTATTAGTCGGAACGAAAAATACTGTTTAATGTTAAAGGGTCAATTGAAATTTTAATTTCTTCTTGTTTAATTAATGATTATATAAAAGGTAAAAATGTTATTTTTAAAGAACTTTCAAGTATTAACAAAAAAGATTATTGAAAAATGTAAATATACTCCAAGTTTATTCAAAATAAGCGCACTGCTTTCAAATACATCTTTGTTATTTCTCTCATCAAAACTGCAACTTGCTCTCAATCCCAAACACCGCAACAAGCCGAAAATCCTCATAAATTAATTTACCTTTCACCCCAAAGACGGATCAAGAATTTCAAGGTTCATCCCCAAGCACGCACCTGACCCACAAACATAACTTTTCGAAAATCTCCGTCTCCGCGAAACTCGAGTCTTGGCTTCTTGAAACTCCAAGATTAGATCAGATGCTTTATAAGCTTTAATGAGCCATCCGCCAAAGCTTATACTTCGAAGCATCGCAAGTCGGATTAGTTATGCCCTCGTGAATAAGGTATATACGTCGGGCGCTGAATTCAATTTTTTATTAAGGGGGCCACGCTGAAATATAAGCGCTGAATTAGTGACAGGATAATAGCCGCTGATCGATGAAAAATCGTTTAATTCACTCGACTCATTCATAAACAGCGAATCCACATCGAGAATTGACAAATTGTTGTTCGCTGTCAGGCGCAGGCCCCTCGGAGCTTGCAAGCTCTGCCCTAGTCCTTTACTTTGCTATTGACGCTTCTTACGCTCTGTTAAAGCGTTACAATTACAAGCGCGACTGTCATATCTGGGCGCTATACATCGGCTACCATTATTAGCGCGACGTTTTCATCCAATTAGACGGCCGTACAGCCGAGAGCTTATTAAATTTACATCCGAAAGCAATTCGGCCGAAATTCCGTGACCCACTTTGCTCTCAAAATTACTCCTCCGCGATAAAATTAAAGTCCTTACAAACTCGCCGCCGAAAATGCAGCGAAACTCAAAATTAAGCTTCATTAAGCGCGCTCTCGGCTTGTCCGCAAACCAAAAACAAAAGCAGAAAGGAGAGAGAGAGGGGAAAAAAGGAGAACGCAATTTTCCAGGGCACTGAAGACGCGCGCGCAATCCTCTCAAATCAGAGCTCAGCCGACGGGACCGATAATTTTTTCCAGAGCTAATTATGCGGCTGAATGGTCAGGCCGATGCCGCCGCCGGCTTTCATTAGCGCGCGCAGGCCATCTCGTAATTAGCTGGGACTGCCGGACGCTGCGCGCCAGCGTACATAGACAGCTCGTCCGCTGTACATTATACCTCTGCTGTATACCGGGGGCCGGCCTCGAAGCCTCAAAAGTGGTCATCGCGCGAGCGCGGGATTCTTTTCCTCCTTTCACGTCCGGGGGAGAGTGGCTCTTTTCACTCGCGTTGAGAAACAATGCACGCGCGGACGACTCGTTTGCTTTTCTCTGTGTGTGCGCGTGGCTGGATGTAAGCTCGGTGCCGGTTGAAATCAAAAAGCAGAGGAGAGTATAATCGATATCTCTTCGGGGCGAGCGCATTTTCGAAATTGACCGCCGGAACGACTGCAGTGCGGGGGTGGGGGCCGGGAAGGGAGTGAATTTCATTTTCGAGCCGCGCGCGCGCACGTGATGATGAATCAAAGTGCGAGGAGGGGCTCTCGGCTGCAGGCGCGCAAACGGATTGAAATTGAAATGATTTTCTAGGGCATGGATTTTGTTATTCCAAGGGATTTTGTCAGGGATCAGCTCGGTGTGCTGGTGCATAGGATGTATGTATGTATGTATGTGTGTATAAAATCAAATATTAAATTATATAACATAATTTATCAAAAACAAAAGTATCAAAATGAAAATTAGAAAATATTTTTGCTACTGATTGCAATAAAAATACATTAGTAATTGCATTCGAAGCCATCGTTATTGTTACTGTCTTAATCAGAGAATTTAGCGCGCTTGATAGAGGACGTATAAAATTGAGTGCTATTATGGGCGTGTTTGTAAATGCAATTCATCGTGTTGATTCGATGTCCGATGAAAAAAAAATGCGAGCGAACAATCGACTTTTTGATTACTGTTTTAGTAGACTCGATCAGCTTCGCGATAAATAAAACCGAATTTATTGCTTACAGTTTTATGATAAGGGTCATCGGTTATTGACAGGCAAACTCGCGAACAATCGGCTTATAAATCAGTAACATATAAATTCATCGTTATGGCCATTAACTTTATCTTTTATTTATGAATGTTACTCTTTTACTTTAATGATTTATAGTTTAACTTATTTATTTAGAAGTTGGAGCTGTATTATCGAGCAAGACAACTGTTAAGTATCAAAGAAACACAGTTGTTTTATACTCATTAATAAAGTCTTGTATAAATATTTTTTAAGATTATCAAACAAGTATATGCGAAAGCTTTTCCAAAAGTATTGAAAAGTCAAGAAAAAATGTATTCCACTTATAATTCAAGAGTTTCAACACTTTAGCACCGTATTTATCGGTTATAAAAGTTTTCGTCATTAACGTAAAAATTGTGTAGATTTTTTTTTATTTAGAGCTCTAGTTCAGCCGCGCTCGCTCCTGCAATATTTCATTAATGCACAAACGGTAGCAAGTTTAAATCCCGGATTAAACATTTTATGGAGCCGATCGAAGCCATCGTTTTCCTCGAGGAAAAGAGCTTCGCAAAGTGATAAAGTTTCTTAATAACGGTTTGTGTTCTTTTCCTTCTTGAAACGTGATCTTTCGCCGGCAGCGATTTCCTGATCCAGCATAATCAATAACTATACTTTTCAAGTATCCCCGACAAAATATAGATATATATTATGCGGCTTGCATTTAACTTTTTACTGACTTTATATGTTCGGTTCATCGAAACTTTGCTATACGTAATCTCTGATATGTATATATACATAATCGTTCGATAAGTTACTTTTAGCGTGTGACCCTGCGAAAAATTTTAATGAAGGACGAGAGTTGAAATTTTATAAAGATTATTTTACGAGTTTTTTGCGTGTTCTAGTGTATGTGAATGTGTTTTATTGATGGTCATTAATAAGTCGGTCTTCAATGAACCAAGTTTTTTAAAAATTTATTTCGCAGTCGGGAGCTTTTCTACCTACCTTCTCAAGGCTTAATAAAAATTGTAGGATCGCATGGAACGGCAAAAACCCTAGGTAGTTTGAAAAATGCACCGACAATTCGTTAGAGACTATCACGGCAAGACAGATTTCACCATTTCGTAGTCGTCAATGACGGTCAGAGACAGCATCCCAGAACATCCTAAACTCACAAATTACATAAATAATCATAAAATAATTTAACAAATCTCAAACGTCCAAATAAATTCCAGTCCAACGCAAAAACGCACGATAAAATCATAACGAGACCGTCACCAGAAAGCCCCAGCAATAAAAAACAAATTTGACAGCGCCGTCAGGCATTTAATTGCATTCGTTTACACACATCCACGCAACATCGGATGAGTAACGCGCCGGCCGTGTCACAGCGGCCGTCGAACACAAAGCCCGTAACCTTACCTGATTACGCTTCAATCATGCCCCGTGACGCGCGCGCGTTGGCTGTTTTGCCGGCGTCGCTCAGGAAAAACAAAGGGAAAAGAGCGAAATAATAGATAGCCGGGCCCGCGGGGGCCAGGATTAGCGTAGTTATTTTGGCCGATCGATTTTCGAGCGATGTCGCCGGGCTATCCATCATCAGTGTTACAGCGAAACGATAACAATTTACACGATAATCCTAAGCTGGATGCGGTTGCTTTTTAGCGATTAATATGAGGAGGCTGGTTGGCGTTTAAGCTTTTGTTGGTGGGCATTTTGCGCGTCATATTCGCGCAAGCGATTTTGAATAATTGAAATCGCTTGTTACCGCGGTTACAGGCTTGTCGGCGGATGTTTACGCTCGGCTGGTGGGTGAGGGCGGTTTTTGCGTTTTGTTGATTTTTCGAGGGAGTTTTGAGTGGGGATTGTTTTTTTGTTGATAGGAGTTGGATTGAATGTCTTGCTTGAAAATTTGATATATTCTTGCGTTTAAATGCTCTTTTCGTATATTGCTGCAAAATGAATATTGCTTCAGCAAATTAACTTTTAATTTAAACATTTTTTAACGAATCAAAACAATTTTCTTCATATTCAATGCTTTGTGCATTTGCGATAAATTCCTGAACATTTATTTCCAATATTCCATTCCAATTTTATTTTCTTCATAGATGATAAAAGAAATGTTTTTCTCGTTAAAATTAATTTTAATGGTTTATACTATATTTCAATACATGAGTATAAGGCATCTTGTGAAAAAATTGTTCAAACAAAAGTTATAGAATAAAAAAAAATTTTTTTAATAAAATATAAAATGGAGAAGGGGTTTGACCATTAAATTATTTTTATGTTTGTTTTTAACTGTTATAAATAAACCTTAAAATATGAATTCTGTGTAGTTTATAATTTAATAATGAATTTTAATCAATAATCAACTATATGGTTTTAAATGGTTATGAAAAAGTTACATTATTCTAATTATAAAAAACAAATTGCAGGAAATTAGTATAAGTTTTGGTTTTCCATTTTTGTTTCCATGAGAATTTTGTAATATCTTTTTATTAGAATCGACGTTTTTGATACGCTTTTATTTTGTAAAGATGAAAGTATTGTTTTATTACTATTCTAATTTTTACAATTTGGTACAGTAAATATTTCAAAATGCTTAGCTTGCATTATTTATTTTTGTTACTAAAATCGTAAAAACTACAACAATTTTTAAGTGAATAAAAGAAAAATTTTAATATTGCACGAAAAATTTCAATTTAACAGTTATTAACAAAGATATAGCAAGTAAAATTTCACTTTACTGAACTTCTAATGTAATAACTAATCTATGAAAATTCTATTCAAAGAATTTTCAATAAAAAAAAAAGTTTGTATATAAGTATCATTTTGATATCCCTAGTAGAAATGATTCCCTTTATTTGGTATGTTAATAC
>UELX01005522.1:0-13467 GCA_900480035.1 Eupelmus urozonus | reverse complement strand
ATTCAATATCTCGAAAGTTTTCTACAGTATCTTGCTAATGCAATATTTAAGAAAAATCTAGTTTCGATTCCTAAGCGAGCTTTTTACTCGACAATATGTTGGCAAACGTGCGGTCATCAAGACATTTACAGGTTTTTGCCGCACTCATTGCCCAGATATATAGAAGATACTTTCTTCCAGCTCTAACCATTTTAATGTGGGTAATTATGTGTTCGTTATCGAACGAATAAAAAAGATATTAAAAATAAACGCTTTATACGTGCTTTTGAAAATTAGCGCTGCAGACATAAAAGAAACGAGATTTGTCTTGTTTTAGAAATAATTTATTTTATTTTAAACTTTCAGAAATATTTTTCACCATTTTAATTAATTTAAATAAGGTCTTTCAGTTAAAAATGACATGAAAAGTAGAATCTGTTAGAAACAGAGCCTCAACTTTACGAATCAAACGTTCCAACCACCTTAATTAACCAAATTCCAACATATGTCCGAGAATTTCCCATACAAAAAATACCTTTTTAAATAATTATTATAGTAATTACTTTTAATTCCCATAAAATGCACTAAACTCAAAATAAACAACAACAATAAACATTAAAAATAATCCAAAATCTCAACATCACCTCCCACTCTCAAAACACTAAAACCTATTTCGACTAAACAATCCCTCACCGTAGCAACAAAAATTAAAAATCCCTATTTAATCTCGAGTGCAAGACTACGATTCGCTAGCTGCGAAACAGTACCACAGACGCACGCAGAGCTAGCAGCCTGCGTGAGCTATGACATTGTTGTCGTCGTCGTCATTCTGCGCTGCGCGGGCCCTTGTAATAAGCCAAAAGTTTCGCGAAGCCCTAAACCGCTAAGCCGCGCCTGCTCCTCAGCCGAAACTTACGAATAGTTTTCGCACAAAAGCCAGCCTAATTATATATATTCACGCGAGTCGCGCTCGTCGTTGTGACTTTCGTTCTGAGCTGACCTCGTTATGCGTTTGCCGATGCGCGACAAGAGCAGTGTTTTTCCGGAGTTAAGCGTATTGTTACCGCGGCTTGATTGCATCTTTGCCGCGAAGAGTGAGAAACTCGCGAGTGGAGAAGTTTTGTTTCAGGCCAGTTGCAGGTGTCTGTTGTTTCTGTGGGTTTGGACGTAGTGTCTGTTCAAAGGAAAGTCAATAATTCATGCTGTAAATATAAAGGTATTGAATAATTCATAGTTTTAAAAGAGATTGAAAGTTATTAATATTTCATCAGTATCAATCAACGAAGAATTTATTATCAACGCTGTATACTGTAAAAATGTAACGCGCCACTTTGTTAAATGCAACAGGTGGATTATTTTATGAAAAAATTCAACTTTTTCAGGTAGCTCGAAAAGGGAAAAATAAAAATCAATGAAAAACAAAAAATTTTTCAAAAATAACAAGAATAACAGCGAAAAAAATGTGAAATGACAAGGAAAAAATTTAAAAAAAACAAAGAGTCGGCGTGGTCAAGCAGTCGAAGAAAAGCCCGATTTGCCGGAACGGAGCACGCGCGCGACTTTAATTAAAAATCACCCGCAGGCACAGGTTGCCGCAGTAGAAGCGTTGCTATGCGTTTGGTCTGGGAGTGTGATAGATGAAAAAGCGTTGGTGTGAAAAGTAATAAAAAATGTTTACAGTGTGGAGCTAGGTTGTCGTGATAAAAAATTAGTAAAAATTAAAAATTTCTGTTGATATGGATTTTGATTATCGTTTAAATATATTATACTTGTAAATTGATTGTTTTAATTTTTAATAAATAATGCTTATTTTTCGGTATTATTAATTGAATGTACTTTCTCTAATAAATGATTAAAACTGTGTTTTATGTAACAGTCTGTATTACAAAAACATTATCCTACGTTTCGGACGTATTATAGTACCATCCCTTTTTAAAGCTGAAATGTTGTTTAAAATTTGTTTAAAAAGTGCGAATATTTATATAAAATGAGAAAAAAGATCTCTATGAAAAACATAAAAATCATCCAAATATGTATATTTGTACAAGACATTCGTTAATTGTGTTTGAAAAAAATTTATCCACCGCGTAAATATTTCATAACCTCCAGTCACACTTACAAAAAATATTAATAAATTATCCTTTTAATTCCTCACACCCTCAGCCGAACGGGCGACGCGCCTTGAGTAAACACATCAACTCTTAGCCAGCCTCATATTAAAATTCGGCAAAAAACGAAGCTGTACGAAAACACGCGAGCTCAAGACAAAAACTCCCCGAGCAAAAACAATAAAGAGCGACAAAGAGAGCGTGTATATACATAGCAGCACGTGGCGCAGCCCACGGGGCTATATGTACCTATATACACACACGGGAGCGTGCTTCATACTCGGGGAGCTATATAGGGCCGGCGCTAATCTAATTGAAAAGGAGGGACACGCGTGCATGCCGCGCACGTTCGAGCTTTTGATGGATTTTCTTTTCCAGCCGTCGCGGCTGCCGCGGCTCTCGCTTTTCACCCTTTCGCGAATAAGCGCGAGATTATTACTCGGAAAGCGCGCTGGAAGAGCGGGCTTTTAATTAAACGTGTAATGCAGTCTCATTTGATTATGGACGGCGGGTGGTTTATTGGAAAGGATGGTGGGCGAGCGTGCGTTGCTATGGTCGATTGTTTGAATGCCGGGCTTTTTAAGGCGAGGTTTAAAGTGTTGGGAATATGGCGGGATAGATGGGTTTTGAGAATTATTTTGAAGATATTTTGACTGTTTGAATGTGGAAACTTATTTGGGGTAAGTTGTTTCAGAAAAAAACTTATGTTTGGTCGTATGATGTCGCTTCAAGATTTAGAAGTAATTTCTCGGAGTAATAAAGCACTTTTTTTAAAAACGATTGAAATAGTATCATGAAATAAGAATAATTATCTAAAACTGGAAGCGTGAAAAACCACTCAAAAACTACAGTTAACAAAAGAAATTCAACAAATTATCGACTAATATTAGGAATGTTGGAAATACAGAATCAATATAAACATCAATGTTGCCGAGTATATAACAATTGAAATATAATATACCTTATTTTAATTATGGGATATTGTGAAAATAGAACATAATGGGAACAATATTAAAAATTAAATAATTTATTTGAGATGTGTTGCATAACAGCATAAAATAAATGCACAAATTGTCATCTTGGTAATAAAGAATTTAGAAAAGCATGACAAATCGAACATTTTATAACAAACATAAAAAAGTGTCAACATTTAAATAAATTAAACTTCGAATTATCAACGAACCAACATGTTATTTTTATTTTAAGGGCAAACTCCACATTAAAAAAAAATATAGTTTTAACTTGTCGTAAATAAAATATATTCTCAATTTGAATAAAGTTAGAATACTCCAAATCAAAGTATAAGAGTCAAATAGTTACTTCAAGGCAGTTATTTAGCACTATGTATTTATATTTGTCACTGTGCCACTATCACCCCTTTATTTTTAATATATGCATTTTAATGCACTAAGCTCGCATTATTAGTTGTTAAACTCTCGAGCAAGCTGAAAAAAGGCAAATGTGTGTGCGCGCGCGCCTGTTAATTTGAGATTTGCGTGACCACCATCGTCATAGCCACGAACCAGCGTAATTAATTTAGAAGCTTCAGCGAACATAAAGCTCGTGACTTCTTAACTCCTTTATCAGCATTAGAATTGAAAAAATAAGTCCAGGTATCAAATGGGCTTAAAGGGTCTTTACATAGAATATTATTCAATCATTTGAAAATTAATATTCTTTCAAATTAAGTTTGTTTTGATTTTTTTTTGGTCTCTGCTGCACCTTTAAATAATATAGTAAAAAAGTTACGATATAGTTAATTTGCAACGCTTTTAGATTTTAATAGCAATTAAATGGCCAGTTAATAGTTTAGAAGGTAGAAAAAAGCCAAAAAATAGACATTTCATAATAGAAAAAACGTTTTCTTATTAAATAATTAAATTACCCCAACTAGTATACGTGTATTCCCATGATTTAGATTCAGTTAAATCTTTTAAGTTTTCACTTTATACACCGGACTTTCTATTATTTTGGACGTCAAATTAATACAGATACCCACTTTTAACATTTGTAACATTTAAAATTATCTTTTAAATCAAAATCTCATCTCGCGACTTCCTTCTGGAAAAAATACTCAGATACGATCCAAACAACCAACGATGTCTTCTTTTCCATCAACTAATATAAATTAAAAGTGACGCATTCAGTTGCGTGGGCGGAAAAGCTTAGTAAATTGACGGGCCTATATACGGGTATGCGTCAGTCAGTTAAATTATATTTTCAAGCCCGAGTAAAATAGAAGCACGGTACTCCTTTAATGTGACTTGCCTTGTATGCTAGATCGACAAAAAGGGGACTTCTCATCTCGGTAAACCATGATGGTTTATAACATCAGAGGTTGCGCTGCTGTTCTGCTTTTTTATTTCACCCTTTTATTTTTTCCTTTAGAATTTTTCGAAGACTTTCTTAACCAAAAGCAGTGATTCAGAAGTTTTGTATTTACACATTATCGATTGTTATCAAAAAGTTATCAATGCTAATAGAAATCTTTATTAAAAATTGATTGACTTTTCAATATAAAAATAACAAAAATTTAAAACTAAGCATTTCAACTTTTTAAGGTTACTTACAATGAATATTTAAACAGTTTTATAATAATATTTATTTCTCTTTTTGTATAAGAACTGAAATCAAAACATAAAAAATATTCGTCACCTTCAGTTATCTGTTTATTACACTCCGCCTAACTTCACTTTTCCTCTTTCTGTTTTCATTTTCAATATCCCTGACTTTTTTTTCGTCTCTCTCTCTCCCCGTTCCGCTTTCCATCTCTCCTTCCCTGACCGTTTCACTGTTTGACGTAGATTGTTTGTAGCGCTGATGAGAAAAAAATAGAAAAATATGAATGCCGGATATAAAAGCCCTCTCCCCGTCCATTCTACTCTAGCAAGGAAAAGCCTGTAGACGCGGAAAAAAGTAGAAATTAAAATCCAGGATAGAGAGATAAACATCGGTTTCGCGTATGCGCATCTATCGATTTCAAATATATTAAATCGAAAAAAAAATAGAATTGAAATAGCGATAAAATGTTGATATTTACGAGCGCACGAGAAGTTTAAAGATGACAGCTTGAAAGACAAAAATTTGCGAAATTCAGAAGCAATCAAATATTAATAAAAAGTAAAAATATTTTGATAGTTATTAAATATATGAGTAGATTGAAATAACAATGAATGAGATATATTATTATCGAAAAAAAAGTATGTTTCTGATATTAATATACATTCACTGTTCGTCATATAATGCAGATAAATTAGAATTCCTTTATTTAATTATCCTAATTACAAGTACATCGTGCAGCTGACACGTAATAAAATGAGAAAAATCTTGTACTTCTAGAAAGTTACTTTGCGAAAATGAAAATTTAGAAGTTCAAAGTGTAAAAGAGAAATACTGTAGAAAGGGAAACTTTTTAAAAAAGCAAAGAGAAAAGCGACAAAGAGGAACAGAAGTATTTATAAAAGGAGTAACAAGTTTCGGTACTGACTAACGTTAAATCTTCAACGTTAGCTTTAAAATGTCAAATAAAAAGCAATAAAAGTAAAAATATGGCACAGTATGAAAAGTGCGGCATGACATCGCCTTATTTAATACACATATCTGCAAATCTCATTCGGAAACGAATATGATTATGCAAATCATGTAAATGCTGTCAGATGTCTTTGATCTAATGAAATCTTTTGAAGAAGCATTTTCTCGCTTTTTAATAATTTTATACAATATTTTAAAAGAAATTTAACTCAAAGCAATACTGTAAATTTCAATAATATTTGAAGTATTTCATTAATTTTGCGAATGAAATAATTAGCATCAAACGTATTTTTTACTTTAATGTAGCAGCTTTAACATTATTTTTGAAAATATTAATATAATAAAAATGATTATCAAATTTTTTTTTAAACTTAATAGCAGTAACATTTTGTAAATTATCTGCGATGGTTTGTTGAACATATTTAAAACAAAATTATTGTTTATAAAGTTCTTTAAACTGTACTTTAAAAATAAAAATGCTATCTAAAACCTCATAAAAATTCCTCCCAACCAATTTCGCATACAATTGTGGACTTCCACGCTCCCTCCCGCGTACTTTCACTTGAACTTCCCCACCTACTGTCCTTTTGTCCTGGCCCAGGATCGAAAGATATTAATCGGGCTGCGCACGCGCCTGACATTGTCACTAAATTGAGTTATGCGCCGAACGAACTTGATCCATTGTGTCAACGGAAGATTTGACAATTCTAAGCAAGGCATCTTTGATATTATTTATCGATCACTTCAAGTCCTTTTAGAATTTAATGGATTTCAAAATGAAAATCGTTGTTTATTTATTAGCACATGGATTCCTTATATTTTAATTTTAAAATTTGAATAAACATGTTTTTTTTATATTAAAATAAATATGTTTTAAATAAAATATCGTTTATTAAAATATTGTAATATAATTAATTAAAAGCTATTTTAAAGCTTTTGAAAAGCTATACTTTTCGTTCTAATAAAATATATGCTTTTAACAAATATGTGTATGTCTTTCAGCAGGATAAATTATTTTTTACAAATTATAAATTACATCGAAAAGTGCTTTAATAAATAACTAACAAAAACTCTCAATTGAAAAGCATATATGCACGAATTACTGAATATACCGAAATACGTGAATCACGAATTCACACCTTATACACACAGGCTTTTATATAGTCATTTTCAAAAATATTCAACATATATTTATTCGCCACATATTTAACACTTTTTTTTGTAACTTTTATTGCTACCAGAAAGCTTTTTTATGTGAGAATCAAAAATGTAATGGAATAATAATCATCAACGGAAGTTTAAATGGAATTTTCATTTGTAATTAATTTTTTTATAGATTTCGAAGAAATAAAATTTAAAATTTTCAAATTTTTGTCATTTACGTTTATTATTTTGAAACCTGAACTGTTTCAATTAATATACAATCTGGAGAAAAAGATATAACGTGATGAAGGTAAATGCTTTAACCAACTTCAACTAGAGAATTAATAATCCAATAAAATATTTAAGCGCATGCATATAAAAAATTAAATAATCCACTCTGAAAGATAACAAGTCCGTAATACCGTCGAATATTTAACGACACAAACAAGCGAGTTGCTCGCTCAGCTTTATAAATTTCAAAACGACTACACTGCGAACGTATCTTTAAAACTCACCCAGAGACGCAGGCAGAGTTACAGAAAAAAAAATAGAGCTTTCTACCGTGGAAGAAACAATGAAAGTCGCTCGCACTCTAGCTCAGCACCCCTACCTTAGCGCTAAAGAATTTTTCAGCATGCGAGAGCGCGCGAAGACTAAACAATGAAAAGCACGCGGCCGCCTCGAGAGGAGACGAACGGACGGCCATCCATCGACGGGGAACTAATCTCTTAAAATCCGTTCGTTTTGCTCTCGATGTTTTTGCGCACTGCGTCTTGAGTGCATGTTTTTACGAGACTAGCGGCGACTTTTTTTCACGACTGTTTTTCATACTGTGGGTGGGAAAGAGAATTGCGGGAGAGAGTTTCGTTGGAAATGTGAAAAAAGTAACTAATGATAATTTTTTATTAAAAGAAAACGTGTTTGTATTGTTTATATTGAAGCTAAACTTATTAATTATTACATTTATTTCGTTTAACTTAGTCAGACCCTGTCTAGGTCATATTTATTGGATAAATGAATCTATCGTTTGTATATTAATGGCCAGTTATATGAAGATTGGAAAAAATTGATTTATACTATTATAATAGGTATTTAGTTTGACAGCAAACTAAGAATAACCCAGTGTGACTGGACATTTATTATTGAACATGAAATTTTTTATCTAACGGTTTTTCTATTATTTCATTAACCAAGAAATAATTATAGAAATAAAGGCACACGTCACTCTGGCATATTATAAGACCATTATTAGTCATTTTCTAATTAATTCAGTCTATAGCGATTTCTTGTATAAAAACTTATGAGATGGACAGTCGCTATACAACTATAAAATACATAAAACGTATCTCTGTTAATGTTTAGTAAAGATAATTAAAAAACTATCTAAGTATCTGAATCTTAAATTTTTTTAGCATTACAGATTTGTTTTCGATAGAAAGTTTCTGATTCTAATTTTCGCCAGAGCAAAGACAATTATATAACAGTAAAGCGACAATTTTGTGATAATCATTTTATATTAAACAACACCTCAATTCACTCCCACGAACCCCCTCCATCACCAAGCATTTTTTTCTTATTCCCAAAGAACAATCCCAGCCTCCACATCCCGCTCTTGCTTACCCATCCACTCAACCAATCAATACTGCACACCGTCCCGCTCGACATAAACTACAAGCGCAAAACCCAAACAACCGAAACGTCATCCAGCGCTTACTCAAAGAGACTGACAGACGGACTCTCCCGAGAAGCAAACAGTAAAAAAAAACCGAGACCGCAGAAAAAAAATCGTCGTAGCCGAGGCTTTAAAGCGCGGTAGGCGGGGGCGCGAAAAAATCGAGGCGGAAAAAAAGGGCTAAGGGCCGCTTCGAGCGCGTAATTGTTTATTTACGAGGCCGCGAGCCATAAAACTTGTCGCTCGCTCGCGCGCTGGCCTCTCTCGTAAATTCAGCCACGCGCGCGCGGAGTGCACTTGCCGAGCGCGTGAACATTGACGCGACATGTCGTCGTTGTGCGTGGGTTTATTTCTTCTTCTTTTTTTTTTGGGAGGGAGGAGTGGTACGGTTTTTTTATCGTTTCTAAGCGCGCGGCAGAGCTTTTTCTTTGATATTGTTCGTGAGATGCTGGGATTTAATGAATCGGATTTACGAGGGAGGTTCGATCGCTGCGTTAATCGACAGCGAAGCGATTGATGTGAAAAGATTTGGGGGTGGGGTTGGTGGGGTGGATTTTCTTTGTGCGAGAGGATATGGGATTGCGACTTGTTTGTATTAACTTGTCTTTTTAATTCTAAAAAGACTTTTTTGTTTTTGGGTTTATGGAGTTTTTAGATAAAAAAATAATTGTATTGGAAAAAATGTTAATGACCTTAAGTATACTCGTAGTAAGTACTTTTGTACTATTATAAAATCAAAACATAGGTAAAATATTTCTCGCTCAAAAACTTTTTAAAGCAATCTGCTTGTTCAAAAATCTCATGTGTCCATTGTCCATTTATGTTCACAAAACAATATGTGAACATAAATGGACAATGGACGATATATAATGGACTGTTTGATCACTCAAATACCCTCTTTCATCTATTTTTTAGTACGAGGAAACAATAACCCACGCTTCAATCAGAAAAATTATAAAAAGAATTAACCCAAGCACAAGACAATAATTCATCCCCCTTCTTTACACCCACACGCTCGCTCCGAATAAATAATTAACCGGAATCGCGACTCCCGCAACTTGTCTTTCTCGCTCACTTCCCCTTCCCTCCCGAACCTCCGTAAAAGCGGAACCATTTACCCTCAATTGGCATTATTTATTTTCACGTCTGCCGGCGTCAGAGAGAAGCTCGCTTCTTTGTTTCCGAACCACCCAGCCCGGGTAGTAGTAGTCCTGCTCGCGCTTGTTGTCAGCTGCTTTTTCATCCCTCGGCGCGCTGCTAGCTTTCTCAGTCTTTTTCTTCCTTCGCTGCCGGGGCTAGCTCGTTCGTTCGGCTTAGCCGCGATAATTAGTCCGATCTACAGGATGAATACCTTTTCACTCGCGATTTTTCCCCAGCGCGGCTCGTTCAATTAGCTTTCTTTTGTTGTCCGGTGACTCGGGTGGGTGGATTTTTTCGCTGTCGTTGTCTTTTCGCGTTGGGTTTCTTGTAGAGAGATTAATTTTTAAACGTTTTAATTGCAATTTATCAGTGGAAGTGTGGGGGTTGATTTGATGTACAGTTTTTATATTTCATTTGATTTGTTTGATTAATTTTTGTATGATATTATTGTTTCTTGTGGTCTAATAGTTTATATTTTTTATGTTTTAGGTAAGTACCAAATCAGTCGGATCTAATTCTCTGAGTGAGTAAGACCTAAAATTCTATTCTTTATCATGGTTACAAATATATCGTAACATGAAAGTAAGCAAAAAATTAGCGAAAGTTAATGTATTTGTTAAGTGTTTTACTGATTTATTTCATGTCTTGTTTTAGTTTCTCGACCGGTTAAGATATAGCAAAAGAAATTTCTTATATATTGCGCAAACTTTACAAAGGGTACATTATTACACCGATTTTACGAGAATTGGTTTATAGCTTTCCTGCAATAAAGTTTCATAACTTATCGCATGAACTTAATCCAAAAGTTATTCGGCAGAAGTAAAAGCAATATTAATCATTAGTTAAATTTAACAAAACTTGCCGTTAACTTAAGGTTATTATCTACAAGATACTCAAAATTGAAATTCTAATTATTACGTTATACTGTATGAATTATTACACAGTAGATAATGGAGATAGTTAAAAATTCAAACATTTTCAAGGTTGTTCAATTTTTTTTTATACAAATAAAATTTCCATTTAATCCTAAGATCCTAAAATAATTAATTTCCATTAAACTACATACTTTTGTCAAGTATATAAGTCAAGAATCCGTCCAAACGTATATTCGCAGCCATCCAAGCCAAGCCGACAGCCCTTAGCTAAAACGCCGCCACAACAAAATTTCTAATTGCCAAAACAATGCTAATTAGGAAGAGTGTATAATACTCACCATTCAGGCAACGATGCATTCGCGCGTTTGGCTCGCTGCCCGCTTAAAAGACGAATAGGAAGCAGCCGAGCTCGGTAAAAGGGAGAGCGGAAATACGATAAAGGGGCTCGCTGCACGGGACGGATAATAAAAAGAGAGAGAGAGAGAGTAGGGAAAGAAATGAAATTGCGCGCGCGAGAGCTCGGTAATGGGAGTATCGGAAACCGAGCGCGCTCGGATAGAAAAAAATTCCTGCGTATATATAGCAATTTTGTGTACCGAATGCGGTTTATCGATAGGGGAGGGAGGGGGAGAGATACATAATAACGTGAAATCCACGCGTGTTACTGACTTTATATTTTGTTGCCGGGCTGGGTTAAATTAAGCGATACTGTCAGTGCGTTTCGTTTGATTTTAATAAATGTGGAGGTTTGTAATAAATTCGCGTTTTGTGGTACTGTAGTCAATTAGTGTTTGTAGTAATTTTGAAAAATAATTTTGACAATTAATGTATTTAATATTGTCAAAACTTTGAAATAATATTTTGTATTTTCTTCAGTTTTTAAAACATGTTTCTGTATTTATTTAAAGTGACCTCCTTCTTATTGAAAATTTTGAAAGCTATTTTTTTCGCATTTTATTTTTAATTTCTGGTAAATTTCTGGATATTTATATTATTCATATTTTCAAAAAATTAAAACTTTAGTAACAAAAAAAGAGTTTTCGCATTATCTGTAGTTAAATTGTTCATTATTTAATACGCTTATACTGAAAGTAAAGTTTTTTATACGTTCATTAAAAGAACATTAATGCAAATTTACATTAATTGGAATACAAAAGTACATACAAATTTTAATGTTTGCTTTAAATTTCATGTATTTTACAGTGTCCTATCAAGGTGGATTTCATATAATTATCCTTAAAATAACCTCTATTATCTTTAATATTTCCATACTCATTTTTAACATTGCGGTTCGATTACTACGATTTTAAGTATAGGTAGCAAATACTATATCGAAAATAATCATCAAAGTAACACGTTTAAAGCATTTTTTTTCTCAACAGAATAAAGTAGATATTATACATTACTGAACAAAATTTACAATATGTATGATTTTAAGTAGTACAGTAAAATTGATGTCATATAATTTCAAAATAAATCAGATATCAAGGAGTTAAGATAATACATAAAATTATAAAATGAAATTTTGAATTATTCAATTATAGTATTATATTATATTATTAATAAAATTACAGTGTCGTAGTTTTTAATAAATCTTTACTAAGAAAGTTAAAATGAAATCAACGGACACATTTGATCTAATTATGAAATGATTAAAACCATCACCCTAAAATATGTTCAACTTTGCGAAGAATTTAATTTGTTTTCGATAATTGATATTCCAATCTATTTCTCCTTATCGCTAAATTCTTGCCAGATAATCAAGTACTAACTAAATTTGCAATTATCTATAAAAATTCTAACAAAGAAATCTAAAAAAAAACCTCAAAAAAATTACGAATAATCAATATTTCTACAAAAATATTGTCACACAAATCTTTATCAACTTCTCTTCATTAACGAAGAAATCTCGCAAGACCACCATTCCAGAAGCGCAGCCCCACAAACGAAGAGCAACAGCAGCAGCAGCTAGCGTCTCCCCAAGCACATCTACACCTTTCACCCACCTCTGTGCATCTGCAGCTCGCTTCCTGGCGGGCATGGCTCGGCTCTCTCGGCTCCAGAAAGTCATCTCCATGCAGCCAGAAGCCATCGTCTTCCAATCCTCTCCAGAGTGTGTGCCTTAATTAGCCGTTTCCGCAAATTAACTGCGGCGCTGGCATGTAGATACCGGCGAGCCCGCGGCGCTCTCTGATGTCTTATTACGGTTACGTACGGCCGGTGTATGGGAGGTGTGACAGAAATGAGCTTGCCAACGCGATGACTTTGAAGAGCTGCAGCTGGAGAAATTCGAGATGTGGAATTATATGTGGTTGGCGTTTGGTAGCGAGCGAGTTTTTGCGCGCGAGAAGTTTATTTGAAAATGTCGAGGAGCGAAGTTATTTCGAGTTTTAATTATAAGAAGTGCTGGCTTTTGAAAATGGCCGGACAATGAGCGGACGCGAGACTGAGCTTTTCTGAAAAGTAGATGGTATTTACAATGGGAAAAGTTTTACCGCTTGTAAGGGAGTTTCTTGCAACTGCTGTAAATAATATTTGTAGTTTTCTCGAGATAAGGACAGAAGTTGGTTTTTCTTGTTCTCTAATTCTATGAATTGTCTATGAAAGAGGAGCATTAAATTCCTCTAAAATTGTATAAATTCGATTTTGAAAAAAAATGTTTTAAAGACGGTCTCTTTGTCACAGATGTGTATTACTGAGATTGAAATCAGAAATATTTTTCTTTTAATTCTAAAATTAATATTGTTCGGCTCTGTAAAAAAAGTATCATACATAATAATAAAATATTTTAAGAATCTCTTTATAGATATACATAAAATATAAAAATTAATCAGTCCAGAGCTAAACAACATACTCCTCATCACCTAGACCTCCAAAAACCAACCACCGGAACCCCAGCTAAAAACCCCCCTTAAGGGGGCCAGCCTGAGTTGAAATTACTAAAAAAAAATAAAATATTTATTACTATTTAAAATAGTATATCATAGCTTTTATTAATATAAATTTTTTGTACTTTCTA
>UELX01005521.1:0-13468 GCA_900480035.1 Eupelmus urozonus | reverse complement strand
CGGGCAATAAAGAAAATTTTTATTTCTTGTTGCTATGGATAATACATACATACATACATACATACATACATACATACGTACATACATACATACATACATACATACATACATACGCACATACATACATACATACATACATACGTCCAGATGTAGTTTTTGAAGTTATTTTTTTGAAATTTTAAAGAGAAAAATAACATCTGGGCCCCCCGGGGGCTTCGCTTCGTTCGTGCAGTAAACTCACCCGCGGGAATAATTCTCGACTTTATTCCCTTGGTGCATAATGTACTATTAAAATATTGGAAATTAAACCAGATCTAAGCCTGCTTGCGTATGTGTAGATAGTGTGTGCAAGTGGACTTTTTTATGTCTAAGCTGACTTATGCAAATTTGATGCAAGAGTACTTTTTATTTTTTTAATTTTTTTATCGAAGAAAAGCAATCCCAAATGTCAATTTGGATGATTACTTGGTAGATTTTTGTTTCATAACGATTTTTAGTTTTTTAATTGTGTGGTTTGTTTATTTTATTTATTGTAGAATTATCAATTATAATGAATTGAGAGAACGTTAAATTGTTTACCTGTTAGTATAAGAAGTTTTAAATTAATAGTTCTAATCAGAAAACCTATGGTAATTATTCATACCAAGTATTATAATGAGTTAACTTCTTCGAACAAGCTAAATTTATACTAATTTACCTAAAATTTTATACATCGTAACTTTTTATTACTTCCCAGATAAGTCATGAGTTCTTTGTTCGACTTTAATAATCGATTAGTTTTTAAGAAACGGAACAAAGTTTTATATATTTGTAATTATCAGAATATTTTAAGAAGAATCAATTTGCTTTCCATTCGATTTCCGTGAAAAGCCAAGATCGCATCCAAAAATCAAAAGCCCATCAATTCTCCAGCCGCTTTTTATCACCCTTTTTCTCCGCTGCAAGCTCGCTACCCTTGCCGGTATTTTGCATTTATAACCGCAAGAAAGCCGCACGGCATCAGTCGTATTAAACGCGCTTTACGACGGGCCCATCAATGCTCCTCCCGCACCGTTAAAGCGCGCTGAGGGTGCGTAAATCGTATAAAAGTTGAACGGCTTGCCACAACTTTTATGCGTTAGCCGATAGATAGACCCGCGTCCATGTACTCGTCTATTTCATAAACACACGTGAGAGATTCTTTGGGGCCAATATCCGCGCGGCGGTGTGAAGCCGCGAGAATTTATGTTTTTCGAATGAATCCCTTCCAAGCCCCATATTTCTTCGAGCTCTCCACCCCTTACCCTCTCTTTTCTATCGGCTTTTTTTCAACGATGATTTTTCTCTATGCCGCTTTTTCATGCGCCTCTCCACGTGACGTGAAAATGCATTTGTAATCCCCCTTGATTTCATCGATAGAGGCTCGCTATTTTTTCGAGGTTGGATGCTAAGGCCGGATGAAATACTCTCTGAGCGGTAACAAAAAAAAGGTAGTTCGATGCGGAATATCTGTTGGCATCAACGATAAGAAACTTTATTATTTACAGCGATAGAAAGATCGTGCATCAGGATAATTCATTGGTGCAGGATATACTATTTAAAAAGGTATAGTGAAATTTATACACAAGTTTACAGAAAATAATAGAATTAATATATGAATATTTAACATATTTTTTGAAAATGCAATCGCTTTATCGTTTAAGAGAATAAGAAGAAGAGAAAAATATCGAAAGAGAGAGAGAGAGAGAGAGAGAGAGAGAGAGAGAGAGAGAGAGAGAGAGAGAGACTGCCAACATTAAGGAAAAGTTCGTAAAATGATCGATGGTCAACGCAGACATGACAATTCTATTAAAATAGTGGAACGAAAACTAGCGTATGACAATTAGCTCTATGGGTGACAAGCATATTCACTGTCAATGCGCGTAAGACAGACAGAAGCCAGCTGCATTTTCGAAGTTGCAACGCAACGCACTTTGGCTTTAGTATGCGATCAATGACTGTGCAATCAATTACAACATTTATTGGATCAATTATTGGAGCATATCGAAGCGATATAATCACATGGTGTTGCTTGCAACTCTCTTCTGCTCTCTCAAAGCTTTACAATAAAATTTAAATAAGAATGACGCAATTATGGAATCATATCTCAATCTCCTTTCACCTTATAAGACGTACACGTTTAGGACACAATTTATATGTAAGATAATATTAGTGTCATAACGTTATCTTTATTATTGATAATTATTTATAGCGTCATGTTAAAAAATTTCAATTCTCTTTGGAGTGAAATCAAGCATAAAATTTGTACGAAGAGGAGCTTTTCAGGTCTTTGAGTAAAAATAGAGAGTATTTGATTCAAGCGAATGAGCTGATCTTATGTAAAATACTTCAAAGAAATCGAATTCTTTAATATTTTATAACTAATAAGTAATTAAAAATAGTTTTAATTTCAAATAGAATCAGAAAATCGTATTAGTGTCCCTTAACTATGCAGCTATAAAATTTCTATACATAGTTTGCTTATTGAATTTAGATGCAGTTATTATACTATTTACAATGAATACAAACGAGTTACTTTGATTTATTAAAAGTTATTTAATGGAACGTAATGAGTGTATAAAATTATATGCACATACAAATGAACTTGATAGAAAATTTTGTTTATTTTTATCAGAATAATTCAGTATTCAAATAGAGAATTTCATAATGGTTAATGCATCAAAATGGTTTTATTTGAGGATTTACATTATCAATCATACACTATCAAATACAATAATATAATTCATAAATGATCATGCGTGACCCTCACATGAATGCACTTTATGCCTACGTTAAATTTAAATTGAATTATAAATCCATATTTGAATCACTATAAATATATGTAGTTGAATGAATTTGTCATTCGCTCCAAGTTTTAATTACACTACAAATATAATTAAATTAAAATATTATTACAGTAAAAAATTTTCTCTATTGTAACATACCTATCTTGATCTTTGGAAATAAAAATATATAGAAAACTAAAATACAAAAATTCAGACATTTATAATCTCTTCCATTTACAGATCACGCAAAAACACTTCTATTAAAAAGCTTCCACAACCTCTTCGTCACGAAGAACCCACGAAATTCGAAAAAAACGTTCTAGGACAACAGTTGTTTCAGTAATAACGCAGTCATGTGCTGTTTCACGGTCCTCTCTGAAAAATAATGAAAGCTAGAATGACGATCGCAGACCTCCTAACCCAAATAGCAGCACATAGCCGTCTAGCTAAAAGCACCACGAAGGGGGCGGCGCCGTCATCAAGACCACTCTCAAACTATCGACTCTCTCTCTCTCTCTCTCTCTCTCTCTCTCTCTCTCTCTTCCTCCCTCCAACTCGCGTAAAAATGAAATCCGAGCCAATCCCCGGGCACTGCTCTCGCGTGGCCGAGGCATTATACAGCCGCAGGGCTCAGGGGGTATAAGCGGCCAGGAAGTCGCACCCAGCCTCGAGAAGAATATATCCAGCGCGCGAAAAGTTTGAATTATGGGGGCGGGGGGGAGAGGGCATAAAAAGTTCGCTAGTCCGGGCGATTAAGTCGCGGATAATATAGTGGCCGCTCGCTACGTACGTGGGAATGCCGCGGACGGCTCTGTACACGCTTCTATATGTGAGAGCAGGCTCAGGGGCGTGTGTGCGAGGGCTGCGGAAGGGTAATGACTGGAGCGTCCTCGATTTCAGCCGGATTCCTGAGCGCCGCGATTCGGCTCTCCATTATTGCGCCCGGCCGCCTGTATGTATGAATACGACGAGCTCCGCGCGTTCTTGTAAAAGCGCGTGGGAGGAGGGAAATTATGGAGAGAGCGGGAGAGCAAATGGACTTGAAAAATGTTAAAAATTTTTATGCACTCGAGTTTGCCCGCGGCGAGTCGTGAGGGAAAAAAGGAGAGTCGATGTCGCCGAGCGGTTGAGGTATTTTTTAAGATTAATGCAATTACTTCTCGGTCTGCCGTGTTAATTTTATTAGCGCGGTCGTTTATTCTTTCAGGCCGCGGTCACGAGGATTTTAAGAATGTTGAGTCGAATTTTAGTTTTTATTTAGCATGACAATGTTTCGGAGAAAGAAAAGGGTAGGAAAGTATCGTTATAATTATAAAAGGGATTAAATTTTTAACTGACGTACTTTTGAAATAATCGAACTGGTATTTTTAGAATAAATTTATATAACGTTAATAAATTTTGGATTGATGCAATTAAATTTAGGGAATATTTATTACAAAATGAACAGAGGCTACATTATTTAATAAATATAAAGTTAATACAAATCAAATAAAATATAATATTTTACAATTAAAACAAAGAATAAATATTTATTGCGTTATAAAATTATTACAACACGAACTAAATAAAATTTCATTCAATTATACATTTATTTCAGCATAGTTGCAATCATTATCCATTTTCATATTTAAAAGCTTACTTTTCACTCAAATCAAGTTGGTTATAAAAAAAGAGCAATTAAAAAAGTATAATGCACAATTCTGAATCCCCACATCAAAATCTAAACCAGCCGTATCACGTCACTCCCGCTGCAAGTTCGTCGTGATTGCAGACGCGAGCGTGCAGTGGACTCATATTTCAGGCTGACTTAAATCGTCGCGTTTTAGAGCAGCAATTAAGACGTTGCCTCCGTCGCTCCTAAAACACTCGGGATGGCTCACTGCCGCCGCCGGAAGACGCGCGCAGTCTCGGCGCACCGAGATACCTTCCCACCCGCCTCCGAGATCTCCTATATATATGTAAGTGTATATATATGTATATCGAAGCGGCGAGAGGCTTTACTACTCGCGGGCGATTCGATTGCGAGAGCGCGAATATTCCGGGTGCGTTTGCACGTGTCGTTTTTACGGTCGGCCCCGCGCCGGTGATTTGCGGCGGCCTTAATGGAGTCCGGCGAGGCCGCGCGCGCTGAATGGGAAACGATTTGTACGCGGCTGGTAGCTGAGGCGGGCGGGCTAGCTCTCGCGATAACTCGATGGTTATTGAACTTGATAGTTTTAAATTTTGAAGTGGCCGCTCGGTGATTTGTTGGCCGAGAGTGGGTTTATTGTACGGCTGGGAGTTGGGTGATTTGTGGACGTTTCTTGCAGAGGACGAATTGATTGTGGAGTCTTCGTCATTGTTTTTAGTGGGAAAATTTAAGGAAATTTAGCTCAGCTTTGATTAGTAGTTATCAAAGTGGTTATCTATTAATTACATTTCGTACGTAAAACTACAAACGTTAGTGAACGTAAAAGAATAATCAGGTTTTTCTTTTTATCCTGGCAGCTTTATCTGATTAAAGCGACGCGAGAAATATTTTAAGCATTACTGCGTAGCTTTCACAGTTGTTCTGTGAAAAACGAGACACGTGGAAATGCGCTGAGCCAGGCGCTATGCGCAGTCAAGTCTCGGTGAAGCTAAGGCGATTACTCAAAGATTTTTCAAAGAAACGTCTCTAAAACCCCAAAAGAAAGGCATTACTAAAACATTTCGCTTTCAACGTTTTAATTCCGGTGTTGCCGGTAACATGAGTAAATCTTTGAAAAGCTAAAAGAGTACGTAAAATATTTAAACTAAAAACAGCTTTGCAATTTTTTCTCGTTTACAATAAATGCTGTTGATTTAATAATAAATACACATTTCTAAAGAAGCGCAAATAAAATTGCATAGCATAAAAAAAATATTCGTGTTGTGCTGTTACACTTCTCGTATTGTATTAAAAAAATTTAATTTTACAATTTTACATTGTAAATAAAAAACAAGTCTACATTGTTTGAAATAACATTTTACTCCTCTCAGTGAATAGCTTTGTTCAAGAAGCAAACAACTTTTAAAAGTTAATTCCGCCATTATAAACACTGCGCCGCTTGTTATTTAAACGAAATCAAGCCAAGCTGAAAAACAAATGCAATTTACTTTTGTCCTCGGCAACTCGTTTACGAAAGGCGCCAGTGAGACCATCAATAAGGACAACAATGCGCCAACTATCCTTGGCGCCCCCAAAGAACCCCCGGCGTTAATCATTGCAGAGCGCTCAGGGATGGGCTTTTGAAGTTCGTCGCGCAGCGCGCCTGCAAGGAAATGAGGGATTCTGTACGCGCTCAAAGGCGGACTCCTTGACAGAGGATCAAGCAAATATGGCGCTGCGCGCGCGCGAAAACAGGAATTCAGCGGCGTACTAGAAGGCATTTGTTTGGTGGCGACGTTATGGCGGAAATTACGCGCGATCGCTGCAATCAGTTGCAATTGCGAGAGAGGAGTAGGGTGATTCTGCGAGGGCTTTTACGGGCGATTTGAGTCAATTGTTGATTATGCGCTTTTGGTGAAAGACGGTATGTGAAGTTTCTATTTGGACTTCTGTTGGATTAAGTATGAGCAAGGTATTTTTCTGGAAGTTTGATATTTTTGCAAGTTTGGGATTTTAAGAGTATATATGGGTTGGGTGATATGATTTAATTAACGAGGTGGGAACTTAAAAAATTGCTTTCTTCTCTGTTGTATCAAATAGTTAAATCAAAGAGCTTTTTAAGATTGTTGAAATAAGTTGAGCCAGTATAAAAACTCAAAGCACAAAGTACTGTTTTATAAACTGAATTAATAATTTTATTAAAATAATTTACTTGTGAAATATATTACTCTAGAAAATAATTTATGTCACGCTGAATTTCTAAGCTAACCCTTAATGATGACGGAAAATTTGAAACCAACCAATGGCTTAGCTTCCATTATTAATTTTAAACTTAAATTGATACCATAATTAGCAGCCTTTGTTACAATGCCTTCGTTAAATTTATTCACCATTTTAACTGCCTTCCGAGAACAAAGTTGAAGCAATATCATATTATTGCAATAACTACGCGGAATTCAATCGGAACTTTATGCTAAAGTTTCGAATTTCATGTTAAATTCACTGAACTGTCTTCCCAAGAATCCGATTAAATATTTAACAAAAATCTCTTTAGCACGGTTCGCTTAAAGCGAACTAATGTTTCTTTTTCTCGCCGCGACATCCAAGAGAGACTCAAAACTCCAAAGAGCCCGAGCTCTCCAAGAGCAAAGACACAGGCTGATAGAAAAAAACTCGCTAATTACTCACGGCTCCGTAAAGGTAAGACGCTGCTTGTCTTTGAAAGCCACCCCGCGAAGTTTCGCTTTGACGCGCACTCAGAGAAAAAAGTAGATATATAGAAAAGCCCAGCAGTTGCATAGTCGGTCCAAAGTGTCCTCGTCGACGTCTTTGCTCCAATCACGCGAGCGTTGAAAGAAAGGAAAAAGCGAGAGGGAGTGCTACTGGCGCAAATGTAAGCGCTCTGTAAATTTTCGAGTGAAAATACGAACTCGCACAAAGAGCTAGTGAAGTGCCAATATTTGCCTCATTGTGCAGAGTTGGCTGTCGCGATAGTTCAAAAGCTAGAAAAAGCTGTTAAGAATTGCTGAAGTCCTGAATCGAAAGAGTGAAGATGTAGCTGACAAAGTTTAATGTCTGCTGCGTTATATTTTAAGTCTTAGGTTAATTTAGTGGTAAATTACTTGAGTTCAATGAATAGCAAAAATAAATAAGTGAGATCTACTTGATTTTCTCATTAGGTCGTTCGATTTTATCTTGCCAAATCTGACTGAATATACTTACTCGAATTACAGTATATGTCGCTATATTCTCGTAGCTTGTAATAAAGACCCTTGCAATCAATTTTTTAGTCAAAAATATCTAAAACGATAATGAGATATCAAAATATATTCTACCTAAAAGAAAACTATTCTTAAATTTTGATAAAACTCATTCAAAGATATGTCTCATTCATAATTTAGTATTATTTTGATCCATTTTCTTAATCTTTGATACAAGCATTACCTTAAATTAGTATGAAACTTCAAAATTCGATCAATCGTTATTATTTTGATTAAATATGATATCACTCAGTCGAATCATAAACTAGGCAGCATACTATTCGGTATCAATAACGTAAGACTACAGAAGAAGTTGATTAAACTAAATGAAAAACTTTAATAAAAGTTTCGGTCTGTTAAAAAATACTGATTTTTTCAAAAGTTAAAAGTAATTAAAGATGGGTACTGGACTTCATTTCTAGATATCAGAAATCGATTTTCAAAACCTGATTGAAATTCTTTACCTTTAAACGCTAACCCTCTGTCAATTGAGGTCAAAGAAATACAAAATTAATAAAACTTTTTCAATTCAAGTTTTTATTTTTTTATCTTTTTTAAATGAAATTTGGTTAAGAAAGTGATTTTAAATTTACAGGATGCTATGATACATTTCAAAAAGAAAATTTATTTAAGATGTGATTACTAAACTCTTTTCTCTGCGATCCAGCAATTAAGATTAAGTAGAATTCAATGATTGATGCCATTTTGTAACTGCATTTTTATCGGATTACTTTCATAAAGCAATTGTTCTACATCCATCATCCGGATTAATTCAATAATCTCCAGTAGTTATTCTATAACCCAATTAAAGCATCAACTTCATCTCTCCAAAGCCAGTTATCCGCTGATTCGTTTTCAAAGCCAATGACAAAGCACTTCTTCCGTTCCGTCAAAACTTTTACCTCACAAAAGGAAAGCAGCATGCAAAAAAAAGAACGTCGCGAAATTTAAAGCAACTCCGAGAAAACATTCCCTTCGTAGACAAAGTAAGACGAGTCAAGAATAGAGAGCGAGTTAGGAAAAAAAAGTACGTCCCTGCAAAAGGCATCAATGGCGCGCTCATGAAAAGTTCGCCGCGTCTCGTGGTTTCCGTTATGCAAAGCGCCGTATCCTGCGAAGGAGGAGATCGTCGAAGAAAAAAAATCACAGCTTCGCCCTGAAGTTCGCGCGTGCGACAAGCAGTAATTTAAAATCGCGGAATGGCAAAGTTGCTTGCGCGGAACTCATCAAAGAGCCAGCAGCATTTCCGATATGAAAGCCAGAGAGAAAGAGAAGCGTGCGCGTCCCCTTCAAATTTCTGAGAATGAAGTCTTTGGAGCGCGCCTCAAAACAAACATCCTTTCTAGCTCAGTTCTCGCGCGAACGACGAAGGATCCCAGCTTTTTCAAGACTTTTGCTTTTTCCCGATATACTTCGTCTATGCGATGTCCTTTTTCATTAGTTTTTCCCTGCTGCCGTACTTTTTTTAACAATAAAAATGAGCAGCGGACGGCGCTTAATCGAACTACACTTCATATTTCAACGCGTACTTTGTTAAGTGTAGGCCGAGGTTCAAACTTTTCTAATTTTATATATTTATTTAATATGTTTTATAGAAGTTTTTAGCGATTAGAGGGTGAGAATTAGAGTGAGGTGTTAAAATAAAAGAGAATACTAAATTCAGTTAAGTGAAATATAGTCAACAGTTATGTTACTTATTCGACATTCATTTTCGAATTATTGAAATTAAAATTGTTTATTTAAAGAATACATGATGCTTTGATATTGTCATATTAAAGGTTAGATAAGAAAAAATTGCATCATAAAGGTTGGACTTTCAAATTTTTTACGTACTATAAAAGTGAAATTAAAATCAAAATATGTCGTTTAACAAACCATTAAAAGTAAGAAATAAAATAAAATAGCAATTTTGTTTAAACAGATTTTCAAAGGGCTAAGAAAATAAAATTCTTGAAGCGCTCTGAAGGTCGATTGAAAAGGGTACATGCTCGTCGGATGCTGGTTTCAGTGAATAGAACGCGATGACGAGGAAAGAAAAAAAAGAAACAATAGAAGACAAAACAATAGCGAACGTATGTTTAACCTACATTGCTTATGCCCATGCACGCAAAATAAAAGATGCGTTTTTGTTAATATGTATATACAACTACTCATGAGAATAGTGCTTAAACGAATCGGTGCTGTTTGTACACTGTAGAAGTGTTTTCGGATGCTACTAATTCTGAAAAGAAAATGTAATGCATTTCTAGAAATTTAAAAAATATTTGTACCAAAATCAGAATTATTTTTTTAAATTAATTTACTCATGGCAATCTGTCATAATAGACGTAGAAAGTGATGAGCAATGCGCTAATAATTGTTATCTTATAGACAATTTAGAGAATTAGTGTTGATAAGCTCGCTATTTCGCATAATGTTTATTGCTCCAAAAGCTTCCGACATTTATTCTATTAAAAAGATAATATTTGCAGAGCCAACGATATAATTTTAACATATTAAGGTTTTCTATATCGGACTTTTTTCTATGTATATTTGCTCCTGCACCTCTACGAGGTCCTGCACTCTTAGATCCGCTTTTCCTACTCTGACGTCGCATCGACCCTTTTACTTATTTATTCTTTATTTTATTACTACGATGTTTCTATATATTTACTTTTACCTTCTCGTCATTCTAGCTGTGACTTTATACATAATTGATGTAAGCGATTTTTGTCTAACTTCTTTTCACAAGAGTAATTAAGCGACACTCATTACTTGATACGCATGTGATTGTTTTAGTTAAAAAAAGTTTACTTCACACACTAGTTGCATAATATACTATAATTGTATTTTCGATATTTAGTAGTAAAATATTATCAACACAAAATATAATAAGAGGTAATTCGTGATCTGCCCTTTAAAATAAATCATAATATCTCGTTTTTTAAAATTTCTTCTTTCTCAAATTATTTTCATTCTTATTTTATCAATATTGCCACCAGAATTATGTATCAATAAAAGTCATTATTATAAATATAATTTTTTACAATATTCGTTTAGGTAATTCTATAAGTCCAGTATAATGATTTATTCAGAAAATCCTATCAGGATACTTGTAGTAAATCCTATAGGATACCTGTAGGGAATCTATAGGAAACCTACAGAAGATCCTATTAGAAATTCTATAAGTTACGTTATAGGATTTGAGCTGTAGAACTTCCTATAGAAAATACCATAAGAATCATACAGCAAGCTTATAGGCATCCTATTTCTGTAGGAAATCCTACAGGTTTTATCCACATATTTTTTTCTTTTTTTTTTTAAACAATGTTTGTTTAATTGGACTCCACTCGTCATCATTCATGACTAATATACATGCATTATCAAGATAATATTTGTTTCCCAGTTTTTGCAGAAAGAAAAGTGAATGAATTAGTTTTGAATTTTGATTATGTTTGGACAAACTTATCTATACTAGCTAAAGAGTGCGGTGAAGGCAAACGATGCACCTCATCACATCCAGGAAGGAAGAAAACACAAACAAAAAAGAAAATGAGAATGACAAAAACACTCAGTTGCGTCAACTTCAATGCACGACAATTGCGTTCACGTATTTCCGACCAAAGAGAAGCAGCTACGAGCAAGTGACCGTTTTAAGAGCTTTTAAGCCTCGAGCGTTAATCCCGGATTTATTCCTGACCTGTTTTACAGCGTAAAAACAATTGAGCTACCATCCTCCTCTCTTCGACGCCCTCATTTACACACGAGCGATCGAACGCGATGCAAATGCGCCAAGGCGCGTGCGATAGCGTGAAAAAAAGTCGGGCGGCCGGATCCGCTTTTAATCGCATAATCCTGCGCGCGGCCTGCCGCCGCTCGAGGATTAATATTATACAGGAGAACGTTGGCGAAAGATAAATTGAAAGAATAAATAACAGAATAATGAACGGAAAGTGGAGAGTGTATATGTACACTGGGGGTACTGTAGTTGCTGCCGTCGCGGACAAAGGATGATGTATGATTGATTTTTTGTTTTTTCGAGCATATGTGGTTGTTGGTGTTTGGATTGAGGTATAAAAAGTGGATTGTAGAGAATGATTTCAATATAAACATGTTTCAATGGGTTGATCTATTCTTTTGTTTTATACTAAGATATAGATTACATTAATTCTAGGATAAGTAAGAAACAGTTTTACGTTTCCTTTCAACTGAAATCAGACTTTAACTCGCCGTAATATTTTCACAAAAACACAAAATAAGTAAGTTTAACAAGATCAGAAAACAATGTAAAGCTCTTTATTAACTTTTGTACGAATAATCTTAACACCTCTTCAAAATTATTCAAAGCAACCCCGCACAGTTAAAAATTTGGACGAAATAACGTGGACGTTGCGACGTTGTTGTAAATAATTACACAAGGGCGTAGTTATATATTCAGAAAAACAAAAATTTAGAAATGCCAAAATCAAAGGGCGCGGCAGCGCCCTGCTTGGCAAGTAGGTGAAGCGATCGAGGGCGCTCGTGCCTTTTATACGGCAGTTTTTGTTTGTATAGACCGAACCTTAGAAAGTACGAAGTAGTGATAGATAAAATTTAGAAAATACGAAATTTAGATAATCATTAATTTGAAAAGTCAAAAGTTTAGAAAACAATTTTGTTAAAGACCAAAAGTTTAAAAATTCAAAATTCGGAAAATTTTTGTTATTGAAGTTATTAATTTTGAAAAAAAATAAGCTCATATTCCGAATATATTTAAAACACGTGCACCCGCCTTCTATCCCTCCGTGTTGAGTATACTATTTTTTGCCAATTTCCCATCCTAAACTCAAACGTAAAGTTGGTAATTTCGGCCTCCCTGTAGAATTATAGCAAATTTCGTATTTTACATAGTATTTTTCAACATATCATGATCTCTCTCTTCGTCACTAAACAACGTAGTAATTTCTACTGAAACCATCTTTTTCTAAATAGATTCGAAGTTTTGCCACTTTTTAGAACTGGCCTATTTTTCATAATCATTATTTCTTTAGGAAACTGATTTGGTAGAGATAACGATTATTTTTTTTACAGCCTGAAATGCGCCATGAACATAGAGAGTGGAGAATAAAAAATATCATTTATTACTATATATATAAGTGTGTGTATATTTGATGAATTTAAAGAAATTTTTGTTTTTGAAAAACAGATTTGAATCTGCCTTTAAACCTTTTAGTCATACATTAAATTCTCAAAACCCATGTGTTTATTAATAATAATTATAAACAATCATATACAAAAAATCTCCATGACTCAGTAGTCTAGGTACAGTAATACCTAAAAAATCAAAAAATTTTAAAATCCTGCATCAATTTTGAAAAATATGCAAAAAAATAAGAAAAAAATTAAGACGCCCATATATGGGCGTCTGTGACTGAAAGGGTTAAAAGGTAGCTAGGTAGGTACATAGGTTCAAAAGTATTACTTACTGGAAAGTTTTGAAAAACATATTTGAATCTGCCTTTGAAAGGTAGCTTCAACAGTATTAGGGCAACAGTAAGTTGAACTAGATGACGTATTAGATGCCAAAGGTCATTTCTGTGAATTGTAATATATTACAAAATTCTCATTAAAAGCTGTTATGATGAAATGAAATATTTCTGTTTTTTATTTAATGGGCTTTCGATTCCTAGAAACACTGGTTTTAATATTGTATTGCATTGTACTAATCATATGTGACGAACAATTTAAATAAATTATCTCACGTTAAAGTTTGAAATAATTTAGTGTTATTAATGGGCTCAAAACCAAAAGATAGTTATAAGGTAAAGAATAGTCTT
>UELX01005520.1:0-13469 GCA_900480035.1 Eupelmus urozonus | reverse complement strand
TCCATTTTTCAGTGCCTAGAAACATATCTCAAAGCTTCATTAAGATCTGAGACCCGAAGGTGTGACACTCTCCTGGTAAATGGGAAAATGTAAATTAATTAAATAAATAAAAGAACTTCATAACCTGTAAGAATTTGAAAAGTTCAATTTTGTGATTTTAAACTTTTTATAAAGATTAAATTGAACCTTTTAATTTTTATAAAATGTTTGATATTCTGAAAAATGAAATTAATGAATTTATACTTTTGAAGTCTCTTACACTAGATTAAATTCACTATTTTAAACTTTCATAGGTGATTGCGGTTGGCAAAACCTTGCGTGATGCAATATTGGTTACAATTGCATGTTTTTACCGAGCGCTCTGTTTACCCATAGTGTACTTACATGTATATCATATCAACTCGTATTGCAATGCAATATTTGACTTTTTAAATACTGAAATAATTTTTAAGTATTATTATTGCTACAATATAATTACAATATTGTTACAATTACTGTAATATTTATAAACAAAGGCACTCACTAAATATTAAGAATAAACCGATAAGCCGACCTATTGGCAGCTCATCTGGCATTTAACTTTACAATTTTTTTTTCTTAAAAACACGGAAAAACATTTTTTGGAATTTTTTCTAGTGCATTATTGAATTTCTTGTAAAATTTGATATACAAATTATCACTAGGCTGAAATCTAACTTGGGCCTCTCCTTAATTATTTTCTCACCTATACTCTGGACATGTCCGTTATCCACCTCCACGGTCACAGCAGAGTTACATAGACCAAAACCACCTATTTCTTGTTTGTACGTTAATGAGAAAGTGGTAACCGTAGGACTATTTCTCTATATAGACTTTGTCAGACTAGTTTAGACCACAATTTAAAATTTACTTTTAAGCAGTGGTATCTTTTTCGATATTGCCTAAAACTAAACTGGAAAATATGTATAAATTGAGTTTTTTTAACCAGTAGAGTCTAATATTCCGGCTTTCTTCAAATTTAATGATTTAATGACATCTCAAAGTTTGATCTGAATCCATGATCGGGATCCTTGACACTCTTCTAGTTATTACAATAACAAATAAATTCTCCGATTATTTATTTTTTTATATTATGATGATCGAAATCAATAAATAAAAATGCAAAAACTTTAGTTAATTTTTTATTTTTGTCTTTATTGACGTTATATCATTTAGTGTGTTTGACAGAACCAAGAAAATTGACTATCATCTCAGTATTTATACCTTTTGTTAAAGAGAAAAAACAATGATGGGCCTTCTTTCTTTATCTCTTTTCTTATTCATCTTTGCGTATGTGTTTTCGTGTGATTATATTATGCGAACATGCTTAATTACGACTTGTCTTTAGAATTTTCGGTAATAATAAGGCGATGACTTGACGTCTAGACGAAGAAAAAAGAAAAACGTTCTACATTTTCCAAATTGCGTTCGCTTTTCCATTTCTTTTCTATTTGTGCGTCAATCACAATGATTTAATATAGGCATCGAAACTTTTGCGATCCGTTAGTTCTGTCTGCGTACGTGCGCGGGAGATCAAAATCTTTAGAAGGATTTGAAGCGACAGTTATGTATATTTCTTTCCTTATTTTTTTTATTTAGTCACGCCTTTTTTTTAAGTGTATCTCTTTTTGTATTTTTCTCCGAGGTTATCACATTATATAATTAAGGCCTATCCTTACTCTACATGGACTAGATTCTCGCTCATCATAATACGCGCCACGCGAACTTCTTTTCTATCTTCTGGTTTTCTTTGTTTTGTACCATTATTTTTATGTGTGACTTGATTCCTGCATTTTTAGTTTTTTATGCCTTTCTCCTCTTTTATGTTAGTTTCGGAGAAACATTTAATACACGGACATCCTTCGATATTTTATCAGTATATTATTCATACTCGAAATTTTATTGGAGTACATGTGTTACCTGTCTATGATACGTTTCTAAACCTTTTTTTTCAACTGTTATTATACATTTTATTTTTCTTGAGAGAAAAATATAGTTCTTTGAATTATAGATGTACAACTTTATTCCAAAAAATTTGAAGTAGATAGAATCATACACTGATCTTAATTTGAAGATTTCATCCTTTAAAACTGTACTTAAATACAATTGAAATTTCTGAATGTAAATAGAACTTTGCACTAGATTTTTATGTACAGTTTTAACAGATATATCCGTGTTATAGTAGTATTAGAAAACATTTTACTGAATTTACGTACAATTTTAATGGATGGATCAGTATAATAGCGGTATTAGAAAAGAAAACTTTTCTCGATACATCCTTGTTTCATTGATTTTTTTTTGTTAAAATACATACAAGTTTTTCGCACTTGCAATCTTTTGTTTTTCGTAGCCAGTGTCTTGGAGTTTTCTAGTTTTATTAAATTCGCACTCACGAAACCAATGTTTCACAAAATATTTCCCAAGTGGGCGCTCTCGTATAATTCTTATCCCTTTTTACATGTAATACAGTTATTTAATCATTCGAACTCTCTCATGTAGCGAAGTTCCATATTTTCGGTCTGAGTTTAACGAAACAGATGGTGAAGATTACAAGGAATTAGCAGAATCAAGGTATTGAGAAAATACATTTGTTAGTTTCTAACATTTTCAGTACAAATTTCTGTTTTGATCAACACTTGTTAGTAATATTTTTCATATGCTATTATTAATTTCTAACACATTTCAAAATTTAAAGTAACTGCTTTTTAAATAGTATTGTATTTATCTACATCATTAATTATTTTTATTGTTGTTGCTTTAAGACCACATACTTGATTAATTTTTGTGTTTTTATAAGTATATTATATTTTCAAAATTTTTGTTCAAAAATACTGTAATTTATGCATTTTGAAGGTAAAATAAAAATATTTATAATTTTTATAAAGTTTCTAAATTTTATTGTTTGTATTATAAAGGCGCAATTTTCTACACCAAAAACTATTAAGTTATGTATATATTGTTCTTAGTGCCTACTCGAATGATACAAACTCATAAATTTTTCATAACATATGCGTAACAAATATTTTTACAAGTGACAATATTTTGGAAAATCTATTGAAGTAGTTTAAATTTTTGCATTAAGTTAGATATTGTTATTAATACAAAAATATTTATTTACTTTCTCAACACCCCATTTCCACAACATTCCAGTACACATCTGATATATTTATGAATCTATATAGCAATATACTTAATCATTAAGATTGTTTGAAAATATAGATTTCTGCGAAAGATGACCTAACAACTGGAAAATAGAGAGACACGTGCTTCGTTCGGTCCGGTTATTGCTTCCTTAGAACCCCGTTGCCGATTCGAAAAAATCGAAGCTTTCTACTTTATGTATATATCGGTGAATGTGGATGAAAATTTTTTTTAAATATATTATATATTATACGTTCATATTTTTGAAATCCGTTTAACAACACTGTTCTTATTCCTTGACCTCTATACATTCGGAATCGACGAAGAGTGTAAAAAGAGGGTATACAGGAGTTCCAACACGTAGAATCAATTTTTTTTTGTCTACTACATTTTACAATCAGCTTTCCATTTTTTCAATTATAACGCGTATAGAGAGCATAGAAATAGTATAACAAAATATATGAAATATTTATAAAACAATTGCCCCATCGTACATTGTGACCAAACGATATCGCAAGTATCATGTATGGTATTTTTTAATTTTTTCATATTTATTTTCATTTTATTCACGATAATAAATCTCGTAATCGCAATCACATTTTAATTTAGGCAAAGTCTATTTCGAATTTCAGAAAATGAATCAATTTTTTTAATATACTGTATTGAGAAAATCAATTTTTCTAATTTTAAAAAATAATGTTTGAGAGATAAAAATGTAATTATTAATTATAGACTATGTTTGGCTTCTGTAAATAGAAATACAATACAAATTGAAACAAATCCCTCATTGAAACATAATTCTTAAAATTAATTTATTAACTAAAATTCGAAATAAAACACGATTTGTAATTTTGGTTAAAAACGTCTTTATTTTATTATGCATTCTTCGTCCAGCGATGAATAATTTTTTTTCCAGACGCTTGATATCGTGTTTTCACAATATACGGTGCGGAAAATTGAACGAATACGATATTGTGCATGGCCCTGAAAAAGCCGTGCCGCCATCACATTATTTTTTACTTAATATTCCTTGTTATTTACAAACATTGATTAAGCGCTCGGCTAGAATACTTACAATTATATGTATACGTACAATTTTTTTTCTTACAAGTAAGGTTCTGTACATTTTACACGTATTTTTGCGAAATTAATGAACTTTATCTCAAGAGCTATTTTTATCTCAGTTTTTACAACACATAGACTGGTTTTCTTCAACGATGAATTCAAAATGTTGCGATACCGTGGAGATTGTATAACGCTCTTGAGAACAATTTATTTTAACGATCGCAGCTTCAGCTACGTAGTTTTTTTTGGAGGGGAAGAAAATACAGTTCGACGATCGCTCGGCTTATACACGTTTAGTACTTTAACATCAAAATGTTTAATTGAATTTATTGCTACATTCAAGTTCTTTGAACCGATGACGCGCGATCGCTTGCTTGAGTTGATGCTCAAGTGTAGATATACAGTAAACAGCGAATTTTCAGAAAAACGTCGTTTAATGTTTTTTATTTCTCAAAGTTAAAATTTACAAGTTGCTCAGAACTTTCCAAGCTACTAGTGAATTTTCGACAAATCGTCTGCGTGCGGTAAAACGATAATTAGTTTTTCTCTTTCTAACTCATCACAGCATGAAATACAGGCTTAAATAATATGGAATGATTTAGGAGTCTTTTGCTCGCGGAAGAATAAACGTTTTGGCCAACGTCGAGCCTTCATCACGACGGTAACTAATTGAAGACTGCTTCAACAAATGAGTTTTCTTTATTTTTCAGCTAGCTGTAGGATAAGTATATGATAAAGAATTTTTTTATTTATCAAAGCTTACGGAGTCATAAATTTATTTATTTGTTTAATTAATTACTTGACTGGATTTTTAAATTCAATTTATATTTCTGTATATTTTATGTAGTTATATAAACTAGAAGTTATTTAGGGAGTTATTATAGTTTCTTGCTAAATTAAATCCAAGCAATAGTTTTCAAAATTTCCAATGTAAAAAAATTTTATGATTATTATCTGTATCTGTTATTTTATAATTATTCAATATTATTAAATATTAAATAACTTTATGTCTCGTGAATCAGTCTGTGCCATTTCCATTAAAGTATTATTTGCGCAAAAGCCATTTCATTAAGTATATTTTAAAAGAAGCTGATGAAGTGGATTTTGTTTTAAATTCATTAATGTAAGTATATTATCTCTGAAATTCACAGAATAAAAATTTTTCTCGTAAAAGATTTCTTATAATATCGCTTGAGAAAACAAAAGCCAGTATCAAATTTTGCTTTACGTTAAATCTCTCAAAAAATCTACAGTACAAAGAATACAAAGAGCCAAATGTTTTGTAAAATAGAACATACAACACAATCCACCTTCGAAAATTTTAAACTTTAATTGCCGTGGAGACGAATCTGGTTTTTTAGCAGAATTCGGAAATAGAGATATTTATACATCAAGCAACGTGTGTTATCTTTTTTTCATCCTTTCGATATGTAAGTGGCGATAAAGATATGGTAGGATATGTAAGTTGAAAAAAGTGGATTTTGAATGTACTTTTGTGCGTTTTGCGCTCCGAATATTACGTTTCATCGTCAAGCGAAAAGGAAACGTTACCTCGTGTATTCGCTTATCAAATATTGACAAAATAATTTACGATATATTTTCAAAAGAATACCAATAAAATCAATAGATGTAAAACAATGTTTAAAAAATTGAGTTACATTGAGAAAGGCACTAAATATTTTTATCAACTTATAAAATATTTAACAGTTACAACAATTACAATAATTATATATATCGACAAAATTCAATATAATTCAAGAGGAAAAAATTCCGAGAGCCGCATGATTAATTAATTAATTACAAATATACAATTAATCTTATAAATATTTACACGATAACAAAGTGCCTTTATCAATGCAATTCATCAAACGAAAAAAGATTTTCATTCCTCGCAGTCGACGAAAAGTTTGAGCGAACGACTCTCAAAATTTCGACGCAAAAAATTCTCGGCACCTCGTAGCGTCATACAGACCTTTCTCGATCAACGTGTCTTAACTAAGTTAAAAAATAAAAACTTTTATACAAAAAAGCCAGCGTTAGCCAAATTAAAACATACATAGTTGCGTGATCCTCAGAAGGATAATAATACACGCAATTCGTCCCGGACGCGATTGTTCTGGGCAGTAGACGTGGAGCGACGTCGGTCGCTCTCTTTTCTGTTTTCTTCTCTTCCGGCCGATCGCAGCGATCGGGTACCAGCTAGAGATGTGATATACAAAAATAGAAGCGCGCACGACGCTTCGACGCTCGTTTAATGTGTCCTCGTGTCCTTATAATTTGGAGGATTGCCGCGCTGCCTGCGCTGTGAGCTATCGTTTTTTTTAGATTTCTGTGCCTCCGTCGGTCGACGAGTCGTCGCCGCTGCGTCGACGGACTGTGTGAGAAATTAGAAATTAATAAATATAATGAAAACGATAAAAAATCAATAACTTATTATAAAAATTATGTGAGCCAAAAGTCATACGGGTATACTGTAAATTCATGTATGTAAAATTACATAGGCCAGGTTGTGTGACTCAAGGTGGACAACAAAAGTAAAAAAAAAATTGATCAAAAACCACACAAAAGTAGGTGGCACTCTGAGAGTTCACTATCACTCAAAGGATTAAACATTTAAAATTCTTGGTTCTTATAACTTTACATACATGAATTTGCAATGTAATCCTGAAATATAAAACTTTTTAAAAATCTGGCTTATAAACTTAGTTATAAAATCGTACGATTTGTTTAAAGTATTCTTGGTTATTAAACCATAAACAGATTACACATATAATAAATTAGCATTTATTACAAATTTTGCACTCAGATAACAAAGCATTAAAAAAAAAAAAAAAAATTGAAATCATAATTCAACCTACCAGAAGGCTGTACTCAGCTGTCGAACGGATGGAAAGTAAGTGATCGCGACTCGGGCAATCGGCGTAGCGCCTTGAAGGCCTGGTACAAAGGCGACGATCTGTCGGCGTCGCCGGCGCTGAACCGATGCTGCGCCTTGGCGTGAGCGTTCACCCCGCCGCCGTTGTTATCCCAGCAACTTCGGCCGGATACTCGCCGCTGCTCGAACGGAAAACTGTTGCCACCTAAAAACGTTATGCATTCTTGTTTTTTTTTAGGTATTCGATGTACGGGTGCTTTGTACGCTTAGTCTGATTGCCTTTGAGGCATATGGTTGGAATATAGGGAGCTTTTTGTCGGCTCGTTTGAAATGCAAGGGTTGAGAGTAGCTGGCCGCTCTCGTGGGAATTTATGTAGTGTTGTGTGTTTGAAATTTGAATATATTACAAGTAGTGGATTTGTGCGGGACTGGACTTGTTGTTTAGAAAGGAATTGATGGATAGAGCAGTTTTCTTGAGAGTTATGAGATTTTTTGATAAATATTATAATTTTCTGAAAAAAAAAAGAATTAAGATATAAATGTGGTCTTTAATTAAATACTGATTGTCTATTTAGTCATCTACATTTGTACAACATAACTATATTTAAGAATTTAGGATTTTACTACTGAAAAAGTAACTCAAAGAACTACAAAAAACTCAAACTTTGAACTTTTTGCATTCTCAAGTCTTTTCTTGCGCAAACCAAAATAATAAATACAACTATCGATTAAGAAAGGCTATCCGAAATTTCTATAAATTTAATTTAATGTAGTTTTACATCTAACACATGTTATTTTTCAAAAATATATTTTCAATAAAAGATTTTTTTATGTATTAGCCACAGTTTTAATTCAAAAATAAAGAAATAATTCATAGTTCATCAAACGGCTCTAATGATCATTTTTAGTAATAAATTAAAAGCTTATGTTGAGTTTAAATATTCACAAACTCGTTATATAAGAATAGCGAGAAGAGCAAAATCTAAAGCCGTGACTATGAAAAGTTTTGTCATTTAAATACTTACATGATAGAATAATCGTATGAGACTTACCAGGAGAATCGGTGGGCGACTGAGTGGGCGATCCGAGGAGCGGCGAGAGCGGCTCGTACGGCGGCGGCGGCGGCGACGAGGGCGAGGGCGTCGGCGAGTCGGGCTGCTGCAGGTGCGGCGGCAGCGCTCTGAGGACGAGCTCGGGGTCGAGGCCGAGGATCCTGAGTACGCGCGCCGGATCCGAGCGCGCCCAGCACTCGAGCAGGTCCACCGGCCAGTCGGTCTGCGTGCCCTGGCAGCAGAGCCGGGCCGGCGGATTCCAGCAGAGCGCGTCCGGCGGGTGGGAGGAACTTCGCGCCAGAACCCCGCTGCTGCCTCCCCCGGGACCGCCGCGCCCGGGCGTCGGCAGGTTCGGATTGCTCTGGGGCGAGCTCGCCAGGATCTGCAGAGCCTGGATCGCGTTACGCACCTGCATAGTCACAAGATTATTTTAGTTATTGCTTTGAGATTTTTGGGGACTTTGAGCACGAGAGTGGCAAACTTATGGATTTTTCAAAAATCTGTGTCAAAGCAATGGTAATGGCATTTTAATTCTAATACGTTATAGCTTATGCTGTATTTTAAAGTTAGGTTACTACTTTATTATTTTTCGGGCTTATCCAGTCGATTTTAAATTTAAAGTATCATAAGTTTTCAACTTTATTTTTTTATAGTTACTATTATTCTTGCAAGTGTTTTCTATTAATCTTTTTCGGCTCCAACTTCTAGTACCTTTGTAAATAGAATTATTAAAAATTTCATGTACATTTGTATTAAAATTACAACACTAAAATCAATGGATAATTTAATAATATCATCAATTAAATCGTAAATAATTATTAAATAAATTTTTAAAAGCTATTTATTAAAAATGTTTTGTTTGCATTCGTTTCCCAAAAAATATAACTTTTCTTAAATATTTTGACAACGTAGAGTAGTCATACCTTAAACTTGTGTCAATGGATCATATAAACACAATAATAAGATTATAATACAATAAAACTAAGAACAAAATTAAAAATTAAGGAACCTCGTAGCTGAGCGTCGCAACATCCTGGTGCAGCGTCAGTACTTGCGTGTCCAGCCTCTCGACTGAACCTCGTATGTGATCCTCTACGGAATCTTGCGGAGCCAGCTGAGTCCTTCCCTTCAAAACTCCTCGTGGTGGTCTTTTACTCGGGTACTCATCCCTGAACTTGGCATGTCGCGGACTCGAGGATGCGTGCAGAGGCGAGCGGTTAGGCGGCGAGAGCGGTGAGGTTTCACCCTCCTCGGGAACGTTTTCGTCGTCCTCGCTGATCGAGGGCAGCGTCAGCGATGGCCCTCCGTTTATCTCCGATTCTTGCTGCTTTCAACAAAGAGGCGAACAAGTTAATTTCCGATACCGTATCGATTGAGCTTCGAATGTGGACTAAAATGATTCTGCTCATGATATGGATACTACTTGTAAGCTGGGTTCTAAAGGGTAGCATGCTTTGTGATTTTTACTATAGTTTTCGTGCGTGGTAGATTTAAGTTGGTTGATTTTGTACTTAAATATAAAAAAATGGAATTTTAATGTTTGATGTTTGATGAAATTTGATATTTCTTTTTAAGATTTTGAATAATATTGCTTCGTAACAATTTATTGCTCAGTTTTTATTTCGACACTAAGCGGTTAAAAATAAAATAAATATTTGGTCAGTTCAGGACGAATGAAAATAACTATATTGATGTTTAATTTTACCCTATAGTACAATTGGATGATGGATTATTTTATTAATAAAAGCTATAGCTATACAATTTTCATAAAATGGTGCAAAGTTTTAATTTTGATTAAATCAAAAGTATAACTAATAAAGACTTAATTGTTCAACTTATATGTGATTTTCTTTTAAATGAATTATCATACACAACAATTATAGTAAAGGCCTGAAATCATTTGTTTTAATAGAATTTTAAATCGCCCTTCTCTGACTTATATCAAAATTAAAATTATCCAAAAGATTAATAAAGAATTACCAAAAGTACGACAGTCATGCATAAAGAAGGATGCTGGAGAGAACAATTATCTATTTTTTAAATAAACTAATTTCATAAAATTTAAGGTTACCAATTATCAATAAAAAGAAAAAAAATGTCATTAGTAACAGAAAAACTTAAGATATGGATCTAAGTAGTAACAGTCAGCATTGGTCGGACATTCATATATTACGTTTGCGTTTACAATTAGTGTTTATCCTCTCCAAAAAATGATAATGAAAGTAATATTCAATTGTGCATTTTTTAATAATAATACTGCAGAATTTTTTATTATATCTTCAACGCAATTGTTTTTTGAAAATCTTTGATAGTTCAAGTCTATAGTTTTCTTTACATAACGAAATACTCACTGATTTCCAGCAACCGTTCTTTTTGCTCCCAAAAGAATACTACCTCAAACAAAAGAAGAAAAACTAAAGCTGTCTTAATAAACTGTGTATACTACCTTCGGGCCTTGGGCATTTTAATAAACATAGGCAAACAATCATTGAGAGAGGGGGGGTTTACACACAGAACAATAAACACGACGTGCCGTTAAGAAACGACAACAAGCTGTATACAAACAGATGAATGATAAACATCGTAAAAGACACATGTATAAAGGGGGAGGAGAAATAGCCGAGACGGTCATAGGCCTCGCGCGACATCCATGTGTATTCATAGGACGCATGTGTCCCCTCTTCCCAATGAACACTAAACAAAATCACCTCGGCCTCGTAGCCCTCGCGCAGGTTGTAGGTGAGATCGTGCTGGATGTCGTGGGCGAACTCGTGCTGGTACTCCGGATAGAGCCGGAGCACGTCGACGAGGCCCTGCATGTGGATGCACTTGAGGTCGCAGTAGGTGAGGGCCTTGACGTCGCAGCTGGACTTGACAACCACGTCGTTGGCGACCCCAGAGCCACCTACGACAGCGCCGCCGCCGTTGCTGCCGTGCTGCAGGTGAACGTTGATATCGCAGCCGACTAGGTCGCCCTTGCCTGTTGGTTTGGAGATTTTGATGGATTTACTCTTTAACTTTTAGAGAATATTGTGTTAATTATTTTATTATTGAGAACGGTAAAAATTCTCATTCAACTTGAGTTTTCGAAACTCTGAAAAATATCAGATTTTGACCATCCTATTGAGAAAAAATTACTATAAAATGATTGTTATTATTGCGAAAAGTCGATCATATATTTTGCTTTCTAAACAATATAATAATATTTCACGTTTTGATTTTGTCAGTGGAGCAACTGACAGATTAAATGATCTGTTCACTATCTGTTTGTGCAAAAATCAGATAGGCAAAGATAACATGAAATTCTATGTGAGATTTCACGTAGAACATTTATTTTTATTTATATTTTTTTCTAAATGAAATTTTATGTATAATCGTGTCTAGGGTTTTAAGTAGCATTCTAAAATTTTATTAGTTTATTAATATGAGATCCGAAATGGACTTCTATTTTACGAACGTAGAAAAAGACTATTCTGTAGAAGGGCTTTTGTATGAGACTTTATGCAAGATTTTTTTATTAAGATCGCCATGTTCATCAACTTCGTTATCAAGCTAATGAATTTAATTAAAATTAAATGTCTTTTTTAGTACAAATAGTTAGTAGAGAGGAAAAAAATCTTAATTCGGACGAGTACTAAAAGACGTGATTATTTAGATGAGCGTTAGCACATGATAGGTCGGCCGAGCATTTAGAAAGATAATGACTTCGTCAGAAACACTTTACAATTTACGTGCTCCTTTTTTGTTTGACGTTCAAATTTTTTTAACTAAAAGAAATTATGCAAAATCATGATATTATTTTCTTTTCTTGTATAATACCTTATAATTACGCTGAAATACTTCAAATGAAAATGTTAATGCCTTACAAAATGGCATTGAAGAAAAATTGGAGGCTTCATTCTAGCTTGGAATTGCCTGAACGAAGCGATTGATTTCGTTTCAATGCGATTTTCCTAAGCATTAATATTTTTATTTAAAATATATCATATTGTTTGTAAAGAGTTATAAAAAGAAGGCCAATAATATCTTGCTTTACATATTTCCGTATACTTGTTTTAGTTAGAAGATAGTAAATTTGAGTTGCATGTTAATTGCTTGAGCAATAAAAATCGACAATAGAATAGGACAATAGAAAAAGATAGAAGATCTTGTTCTTATTATATGATTTTATAGAGTAAGTTAAGCTTCTGGATTTTTTTTTTAACAATATAACTTCAACTAAAATTTACCTTTTTATAAAATGGTTTTAAGTGTGAAGCATTTTAACATGAATTCGTTTTCTGAAAAAATTGTTATTTACTTTATGGCAAGTTAAGAAAAAATATCAATAAAAATAAATCAAGAAACTCTTACTGCTTTTTTATTTATAGAAAAATAAACTGCAATTTTTCTGCAAAAATACCAAAGCTTATCAGCAATCATTACATAAAAACGATATGATTCTGTTATTCAACAAATTGAATATTTATTTTTAATATCCACGGACATAAGCAAGGACGCACAAGCTCTGTCATTCTTTAGCCAAGAATATTATTACGTTCGACGTAGATAAACGAAGGCCATAGTCTTCGGATGCACAACTGGAGTAACTCGGATTTTGAGTGGTGCTTTGAAATACTATAGTTAATTGTTTGGCAAACTCGCGCTTAGGTCGAATTTCGCAACTCCCGCTATATTGCCGAAATTATGATCGCGATAACGGCTCGTCTTGTACGTGATTTTCAAGTTTAAGTACTGTTATATTCAATTACTACTAAAGGCATCGTTTATGAGCTTGAATAATTTCTTTGACACTAGTATTCACTTTATATAATACCGCTTTCATCAATGGAATAATTAATACTTGTTTATTGAATTTTGCTCAAAAATAGGTCACTGGATTTATGCAATTAGCTGTTTCGATGGTCTCAAAACTTTTAACTTATTAGTTCGATATTCTTTTTGCTTTTTGCATATATGATATCTTTTACATATAGGATAACTGCCAGCAGTAGAAAAAGCCATTTTTCTAATGGGTACTCGTTTCCAACTTTATAAAATGTACTGCGTGAAATTTATTGATTATGTTTGTCATAAGAGTATAAATAATTTCAAATAAGTATAATAGTTTTTCATATATTATGTTTTAAATTTAAAACCTAATATTGCATAAAGCGACTACGCGAGTTTGATTTACAAAATTCTTAGCATTTTTGAATATTCCACCATTCTTTGAGGCCAGAAGAATGGTGGAAAATTAAATATCCAAAGAATTTTGTAAAATAGAAGCGTAGTTTGTAAACTACGAAATAAAACCTATCCAAACCTCCGAAGTCACC